>CM002479.1:528031-541856 GCA_000325765.3 Leersia perrieri
CTAATTCTAGTATAACAAATCTGAATATACAACTTGTCTATTCGTTGTATTAGAATCAGTCACATCCAATCTCAACTAGCCACCTCATATTTATGTAAAATACTAATATTTCAATACTATACATGATTATTTTTACACAAATTCACATTAGATAATTCAAAATACACATCTCTTGTCTACTTTATTTTTTTCTAAGTTTGTAATGCATTATTAAAAAAACCCTAAGATAACCCAACTAAAAGTGACATGAATCACATGATAACATATTAGATATGTAGACAAACGCTTAGAAAATCAATGACAAACACTTGTTAAGAAGTACCTGGCATGTATATATACCCAAAAATATCATATGCGTTTTTTACGGTTATTATAGATATAAATAGTAGCCAAGTGAATGATATAAGCTTATACCTAGGTTTCTTGAAATATTAATTAGCCCCAAAGCACCGGGGAAACATATTACATAATATATGGTTTTGTGTTACAAGTGACCCAAAACCTGGTGCTTTGTGATATTTACTCAAAAACTAAAGTATGCATGCAGGCAAACGAGACATCAATCCTTGTAGATGCGTCTAAGTACATCAAAGAACTCAAGGACAAGGTCTCTCGTCAAGCAGGGCCTGATGCACAGCTGGACAGCACTAGCAGTTCCATGCCAATGCCAAGAGTACGTCCGTCCGTCCAATTAAATTTCAAACAATATATTTTTTGTAACAAATTTACATAAATATATCGGCTTTCAGAAAATATTTCACAGATATACCTGATTCGTGCAGTAGCGAAACCGCCTGGTGTCATGGTGCGGTCGGGACGATAGCGGCATGTTATTGCTCTTGACCAACGGCGTAGTATAAATTGTGTATATTTGTACAACTTTTTTTTAAAAAAATAGTATATTTATGCAATTTTTTTAAAAAAATATATTTTGAAAATTTTCCACACGAATATAATGCATTATATTATATATCATGTTGATAAAAAACCATCAAAAAATATATTTTAACGACAAAAATAGCAATCATGTAGGTGGACTATCAGGATAGGTTACTCATTGTTTTCGTTAGTGTCTCTAGTTATTTTATTACCACATATATTTTGTGAGAATGGTGAACGCATATTGTAAGGATGAATACCAGTAAACAGGCATATATAGAGCTAGAACGAAATGTGCAGAGGGTATCTCTAGCTTGCTTGGTTTATTGCTTTAGAGTGAGTTTAGACCAACACAAGTGCGCATACGATGAAAATAAATTAACTATAGCTAAAAAATGTGGGTACCGGTTGCGTAGCTAGGCACCCCTCACCCTACAAGAATCTGATAATACATTCTCTTAATACAATGGTAGGATGTTTTGCTTTTTTTAAAAAAAAAATTTCTTGTGATTCTTCATCCGTTGAGATCAAAAAGTCGGGCATGATATTCATTTTTCTAAAAAAAAGAATGCAAAAATAATAATAATTGGGCCTAAGTGTGTATATATGAATATATATGCAGGTGAGTGTTTCATCCGTAGAACTAGAGAAGAATAGAAGAGGGTTTCGAATCAATGTGTCAATGGAGAAGAGTCAACCTGAGTTGCTGACGACGGTGCTTGAAGCATTTGAGGAGCTTGGGCTTGATGTCCTTGATGCTGACGTGTCGTGCGCGGACGACACTGCATTTCGCCTTGAAGCTCTTGGATCCAGCCATGTATGTTTTCTTTAGATACCGGTGTATGCTGTATGTAGTTATCCATGTATTGATTTCATTAAGTGATCTGTTTGAGCTCAGCTTGTGTCGTAGTATGCATATATGCAACACGTGCTAGCTGTAAATAAATTAGTGCATGCATAGTTGCGCATCTAAGTCCTTTCAAAAAAAAGTTTGCATATCTAAGAAGTAGGAATAATGATAAACTTGTGTCTGATGATACAACATATATTTGCACAGGAGGAGGCTGCAGAGGGCGTGGATGCTCAAATGGTTCGACAGGCAGTACTGCAAGCCATCAAGAAATGCATAGACGGCGGTGACGACGAAGAGTAAATAATTAATGAGGAATCGGTAATACACATGCATGCCTGTGCGGAGGAAGAATCAATTGATCATATGCGACTTGATCCAAGCCAGAACTTTGTATTGCCAAGTTCATATATTGCCCCGGCCATAGCGCAAGCTTATATTGTCAGGGCATAATATTTTCAGTTAATTTTGCTGTCAAAATTATACTCCCTCCAACCTTTTTATTTGACGTTGGAGTATTTGCAACTGGAGGGAGTACTAATGTACGTCTTGTGGTGCTGAAAGAAGTTAATGTGAAATCTGTATATTCATCACAAAGTGAACAAAGCGCAAAGTTTCTTGTTTAATCCGTTTAAAGAATTTAAATGTCCAGCAGGCACGTCTCGCTCCTATAATTAATCTGAATAATCTAACATTTGATCACACTAGTTCAGACATGCATCATGTACAAATATCGCATTTCTCTATCAAAGTCTACGGAAAAAAAAAGGGATAAAAATCCTCAATTTTGGAGCCCAAGCCACAGCCTTTCATCAGGCGGATGTTTTGGCGGGAAAGGTGGACTTGTTGCCGGCGGCGAGAAGCGCGCGGGTGATCTGGACGCAGAGGCTTGCATTCCTTACGGCGAAATCTTGGTACTCGGGCGAGAAGACCACCTCCTCCGCGTGCTCCACCACCGTCCCCATCGCCCTCTCCATCAGCGCGGCGCTCGAGCTCAGCTCCGCCACCTCCAGCGTCCTCAGCGCGTTCCCGGCGTCCACCCTCGCCGCCAGCCGACCCTCGCACGCTCGCCGGAGGTACGCCACGTCGTACTTGTCGCCGGCGACCAGCAGCGCGTGCAACTGCCGCTCCTCCTCCGTGCACGGAGGCAGCGAGCCCGTGTAGAGGAAGGCGAGGAGGTGGGAGAGCTCGTCGTGGCTCAGCTCCGGGAGGGAGATCGACTCGCCGGCGGCGGCCTTGTATTCGTCGTCGCCGGCGAGGATGTGACGGAACACCTCCGACCTGGCCGCCTGTTGTAAATGGGCCTGATTAGTTTTATTGGGCCGAATTAAATTTGTGCGGAAGAAAGAGGCCCGTTAGGATGAAACTGAGAGGGAGAGAGAGAGAGAGAGAGGCTGACAAGAATGGCCTTGTGGGCTTGGATTGGAGGCCCAGTTCCAGGCTTCACGGCGATGTCGGTGTGGATGCCTTCTTTCCACGCTGCCGCGAAGCCTTCCTGGAGAAACGATACCCTCTGGTTGGTCTCCTCTTCTCTGCATCGCATCTGCTTCACTTCCTCCCAAGCATCTCTCAGTCTCTACATTAATTAAAACACAGCAGTTTTATTAGCACTATATGTAATGATTTATTAGAATGTTATGCACCCCACAATGCATGATTAGCATTAGTCTGTGGCTGTTCTGAATTAATTCTTTCTGAAGATTAGCATAACAACTGGATCAAGGCACCTTTATTACTTCCTCATTCCAGCTATCGGCAATCAAGGAGAATCTCATGTATGCTATGCGCGTTTTTTTAATGAAAAAAATAACATCAGCTGTTGATGAACAATAGTATTATGTCCAAGTATACAATACCGTTTCTGAAAGAATAATTTAAGCATCAATCATGAACCTTTTGACAATGCCATTTCAACCAAACCGTTCATGCAACTCCCGATTGAGACTTGCGTCTCATCGATGGACAAACACAATGTTGACAGGAAACCTGATTTCTAAAAACGTTGACAGCAAATCAGACGTGCCAATCAAACTGAATGCTGAAATGAAAACAAGAGTTACAAGAGATTGTCTTCCATCCATTACATGCGGGATGGAATTCCTTTTATCAATAATCACTCTCTATCGATATTGCTCTGTTGCTCAATAGTAACATGCAAGATTCAGGTAAACACACCAAATTGAGATGCATGCAGATTGAACTATATATTATATCAGATGAAAAACTACTAAAGGATTGAAGTTAGGATCTCCTACCTTGGTTGCGGTGTTGAGCTTGGCCAATCCACGGGACTTAACCGATCCTTGATCAGCATCGGCGTGCTCATCGTCGTTGAAGAAGGCGATGATGGACTTTGCACCTTCATAGCATGCAGCGCAGATGGTGTTCCTCGGAGGCCTGTACATGGACGCCATGGGGCTGCAGATGCAGCAATCCATGATTCTTTTTCTTCTTCTGCTGGCTGCTGCTGCTGGGCTGCGTCCTTTGCTTCTTTTCCGTCTTCCTTCTCCTTCTGGCTTGGCAATGATGTTAACAGCAAGGCTAGCATTATGTTTTAAGTTGTGTGAGGCTATAAAAACGAATGCTTGGACAGGGGAGAGGAGGCATGGAGGATGGTGTGTTGCTATTCTGTTTGCAGGATTAGTTAAGTGGTGGGTGCTAACTAAGACAGGCAGGGGAATTAAAATTATCCTGCTCGCATTAGTACAGGTTTGTTCTTCAGAAAAAAAAGGATATGCAAATGTGCAACTCTTGAATGCAGTTGGTGTATTTGGGACCTTTTGTTTCAGTACATTGACTAAACTGACCTTACGTCCTTGTTACATAATGAACTGCATATATATTGGTGTGCAAGAATTAAACAGTCATTCTGAACATTGAAGTTGAGTCCTACCGGAGCAATAGGATGACTTGTCAATAAAGTAACAGCAAGCATGTGATTTCCTTTTAATGGAAGGCAAGTTACGTACAATTGTCTATTTAGGCCAATGACAACTAATCCACCATGTACCAAAAACAGCCTGTTCATAGATTGTAGTCGTAGAGAGTACTAGTACTACCTCTTTTTCTGGAAGACGTTTTGACTTTTTTTTTCAACGTATGACCACTCGTCTTATTTAAAAAATTTATGTAAATATAAAAAATAATAAGTCGTGCTTAAACTATTTTTATAATAAAATAAATCACAAACAAAATAAATAATATTTTTATAATTTTTTGAATAAGACGAAGGGTCAAACATTGTAAACAAAAAGTCAAAACGCCTTACATTCTGAAACAGAGTGGAGTAATACACAAGAATTTTGCCAATTCACTGTTCTATGTCTCATTACACTTAGCGGTTCATTTGTGGTTTATGAATCTTGCAAATTCTCTAGAAAATAAACAGCATACAAATATATTTTTTTTGAAAATTTTTGTAGTGAAATTATGTTATGGTTTTTCCAAGAAGAAGTTTTTATTGATTTTTTTATTGAGAATAGTTTTTATTGGTGTTAATCCTACTAGGAAAGAAAAAGGGAAACAAGATGAATATAGTTGGGAGGACAATGTTGTCTTTCCCTCTCAATATATAATCTAAAGTAGTGAAAAAAGGGAGCATTACCAACACCTCATTGGACCACATCAGCAAGAAATTGTAGGCCGTCAGATTAAGTTTGAATGGTGGGATGGTGTATGCAGTAATCAATTAGAAGGGTAAAAAAAAGAGAGATGAGGTATGTGGTAGACTCCTATCAAATCTTAAATCTGGAGGCTTCTAGAGTCTGGAGCCTAGGCTCTTGGTCTCCAATCTCCTACCATGTAAATATAAATCTCTTACCATGTAAATATAAAAATCTAAGAGAATGTAATAAGTAGTATAAGAAGATGAAGAATTATCATATTTTGTAGTATAAATACTGTCAAACCACTTTATACTCCCTCCATTTTTTTTTCGTTTTCGACAGCTTCGGCGAAATTAAGGTAGATGCGAATTTACCCTTTTGCCCTTCCTCTTCCCCGATTCATTCCCCTTCCTTCTTTCTCTTCGTGTGACGGCGGCGGCGCCCCCCGATCCCGAGCGCCGCGGCAAGGCCGCCGGTGANTGTGACACACATTGCTGCAAAGAGATCAAGTGTGAACCGTCCGGCTGGGACCATCGAGATGAAGCCTATTGAATCAATTACGAAAGATGTGATCAGAAACTTCATGATCGAAAAGGTTTTGCCTGCTATCCGTGCTAAGTGGCCACGCAAAGATGCGAACAAAACAATATATATCCAACAGGACAATGCTCGGCCTCACATTTCGCCGAATGACAGACTATTCTGTGAGGCTGCTAGGCAAGATGGTTTCGACATCAAACTCATCTGCCAGCCAGCAAATTCACCGGATATGAATGTCCTCGATCTGGGTTTCTTTAGTGCCATTCAGTCCATCCAACAGCAAACTGCATCAAACTCCACAGAAGACCTTGTAGCTACTATTGACCAAGCATTCCAGAATTATTCAGTGTACCGGTCTAATCGAATCTTCTTGACTCTTCATTCATGTATGAAGGAGGTTATAACAATCCATGGCAGAAACAAGTACGATATCCCCCACATCAAAAAAGAAGTGCTAGAAAGGCGAGGTCGTCTTCCGTTGCAACTAAAATGTGATGCCTCCATGGTACGTGATGCCAACCTCTCTCTCAGGTATACTATACTTCTATGCTTACCAAATACTGTATGTTGCATTCATGGAGTATATATTTTATTTGTTGTGAATGGCAATCTATTGATTCAGAAAAAAAAAATGGGAACCTGTTAATGGTCATGTTGCTGAAATGTTGCTCTTGAGCTATGAGATTGGAGTACTCATGTTGCTGAAATGCTAATGATATTACTATCCTTCTAAGTTTCTACCATTCTGTTTGACAGCGCTGGAATGGAATGAAATTACTGAAGTTTTTGCTTCTTGACATAACTGTGTGGCTGATTAGTGTCAAAACCACACTTGATGATGGATGGCTGGTCCTCTTGCTGTTGTTGATGTTGACATTTGCTAGATGACAAGGTGCTTGAAGACTGAAGGTTGAAGATCATACTGAATTTTGATTTAACACAAGTCACTCAAAATTTGAGCATTTGTTGAGCTTTTTTTTTTTGTTCCCAGTGACAAACTGCCATGTTGCTCTTGTACTGTACTCTGTATATGGGTAAAAATCAATTTAAGAAATATGATCTGGAGACTTTTTGGCAGCCTTGCTAGACTTTTTGACAATCTGAATGTCTAACTGTTCATAAATTCAGAGAAGCACTTGTTTCAGTCTTTTGTTTATTCCAGTGACATGTAGATGAAGTGTTTGAGTTACTGGTTAAAAAATTGAAGTCACACCTTGTGTGTAGTGTAATTACTCCCTGGTTTGATTTTGGCTCACTTCTAACAGGTTTTTATTCGAGGAATATTTCATAATTAAAGAGGAATGGCAGTTCCTCATTTCTAATAAGATTAATTGAGATGTTTTGTGATAAGAACTAGCATGTACTCCCTTGCTGGTGTATTTGTGGGTATACTTCATTTTTAGGAATGGAGTAGAAGAGGCTAATCCCTTGCTGGTGTTTGCTAGTGCTGGTGGTGTGGTGCTGCTGCTAGCTGCTGCAAACTCATGAAACTAGCAGTGTGTGTGCAGGCTGGTATTCCTGTATCATGCTGATGGACAACACATTTGTCTGGTGATTGCCACCATGAAAATCTCATTGACATTCAGAGCATTTTCTAAAAAAAACAGATCAACATATTGTATTCCATCTTATTCCCTCAAACTAATATTGAGATCAACATAATGAGTATTTATGGACTTGGAGTACAATTTTGTGCAGAAAATACACATTACAAACTCATTATAGACATTCCCATTACATCTCTGAATGTGCTCCTATTTGTAAGCTTGCAGTAGGCAATTCTATAGTACTCCATGTCTAAAGGGAGTATGCCTGATATGCTGCAGATTGTGAAATAGACTGCTTCATTCTGCAATTTGACAGCATAATCCGTCTAAACCTTCAGGCTTCTGCTTGTTAATCTTCTTGCTACTTTCAGAACTTTCAGTGAATGTATATGCAGCCTGCAGGCAAGTGAAGCCATTGAAGATCATAGGCTGTCATCTGCAGTAGTCAGTTAGCATAATGACAGTGGCTTGTTTATGCAAGATTGACCATTTCAGAGCCCAGCTCTTATTCATGTCTGTACTCAGTAGTTTCATTCAGACTGAAAATGAAAAAAGAAGTTCTTTCGGACTAAAAATAAAAAAAAAACAGAAAAAAGAACAGGGGAGCTTGACGCTGGGCGTGAATTACTGACACGACTGAGTCAGAGATGAAATTGAAATCTATTTCGTTAAGCCTAAAATCCATACGGAACTCAAACAGATTCATGTACGCCGGCGTCAGCGGCCGCCGCAGTCCATCGCCTCCATCTGCTCATTACTCTACCTGGCGGAGACGACGACATCGATGTGGCCGACGCCGGCCGCGGCGGGAGAATGACAAGATGGTGCAGAGCTGCGGGAGGCCGGGGCCGAAGCCATGACGGAAAGTCGCCATTGCACGCGAGGCCGAGGTCGCCATGCTGCGCGCCGGCGCCGCCGGAGACTGGGTTGCGGCCTTGCGGGATCGAGAGGGCGAGGGGCAAGGATGGAATTTCGCGTAGGGTAGGAGGTGGAAATGAACTGGAACGTCAAATAAAAAAGATGGTCTCGGTTTGTACTGGTAGCGAAAAAAAAAAACGGAGGGAGTATTTATCTACAATGTTGGCCACTTTATCACTACATAACTAACTTTACAATATTCAAAGACAAACAATGTTTATAGTGATTCAAATATTAAGCTTGGGATTGTCATATTGTTATGCTTTGTCTTACCAATATTTTTTTTACATCAGACCCATTACAGATATTTCATCGATCTTTGAAACTGTATGCCTGCCGATTATTAAAGTTCATCTATTATTTTTATTCTTTTGTAAATGGGTATTTTTGACAATATACTCATTAGTGCATTATAAATTCATTCTTTTTGGTAATTTTTCTTATATATTATATTTTACATCAAACAATTATTACAGTTGCTTATTGTCGTGCAACGCACGACTCATTGGCTAGTTAGACATGAGAAGAACATAATCTGAATTTAACTTGGACAATATGATGGATTCATGATTATAAAATGCGTGAAGGAATCATAAGGAGAAGATTGATAAGGACTTTACAACCTTATAAGAGACTTTTAGGAAGGAGTTGGAGGCATGGAGGGTGACACGGCCTAGCCTATGTGTTAACAAGCTAACCACTATCCGCCCACCCCTAACCCAACCCTGTGTTTGATATAAGAAAGAAGAAAGAATAATATAGTAACACAGAGAATCAGATATAATGATTTCAACAGTCCCCTTTTGTTGTTAAGAGCAGAACCTGAAGGTATGTTCCTTTAATCACTTTCTCAGGAAAGAGCTGAGCTAGCAAGCTATGACAGTACTAGTAACATAATGGCTCTGGCTTGCCTGTCAAAATCTTTTTAATGTCTGCCTTTTTCATCTTATGGCAACGAAACAAAAATATATCCTCATCAATGACAAAAAAAAAAACAAAACTGGTACTACTAGGGATGGAAGCCAATCCTGCTCCTGCAGGTTGTGTTGATAAATTAAGGGGAGGACAAATTGGCGGGAGAAACGTCGGGAAATGGATGTGTTGGTTGGAACATAATGATCCATCGACGTTGGCAAACGGAGGATTAGATAGTGTATATGTGTGTATCCTCTTCTCCTCTCCATAATTGGGCTAGTGTTGTTGTGGAGTCAATCAATGGATGGATGGATGGATGTAGGCACCTCATTCTCATTAGCAAGCTTATTAAGGATGCCTCCATTTGACCTACTCCTATATAATCCTACTAGTCGTTCCTCTCTTCAAGAGCATTCCTATAATCTGCAGTGCACATTTAATTGTTGTGCAGTCTGCATATATTGAGGTTTAATTCCTTGGCAACATTTGGTATTTCATTCTGATTGAAATACATAAGATCGGACCAGAGCAGACATAAATGGGCCAGGTGTCTGTCTGTCGGATGGGCCTTAGCCCATGGCCTAATGATGTCAGCCAATAATAGTAACTTGAAGCAACATCTTGAATCCTGTGTTAAAACAATTTAGTTTTTTCTAAATGGCTGTGTTAATACAATTAGTGAATTTTTTTATGGAACAATTACTGAAATTTGTGGAGCAGTGTTGACCTATCCATAGTAATAACATGGATTCCAAATCTTATGCCTACACATATTGAAGAAGAGAAAAGGAGCACAAGATGAATGATACAATGGGACGATTCTCACCACTAATTCCTGAATCACCACCCCTAACATGCAGATAAACACCATTGTTTCATTTTGTTTTTAGTACATTTTTTGGGAGAAAAAGTATGGAATTATTGTAGTAGAATCCATTTCATTGGAAGCGAACGGAAAAGCAGGGGCCGGATGGATAATACAGAGGGTGGAGTGGATAAGACCAGCCTAGCTGGATGGATTAGGAGAAACATAAACTAGTAATTAAACTAAAGTACTATTATTACTCGTCGTGATCGTCATCATCTGAATTTGTCTGCTAGCATTGCAGCAGAAAGCAGGAAGGAAGGAGGACTACCAGCTCCACCTTTCGTTCTCTTCGCCGTCGGCGGTGGTGGCCGGCGGCAGCTGTGAGTAGAATTCGTAGTCCAAGCAGCTGCTGCTGCTGGATTTGTTGGTTGATGGGGTGTAGTAGTGGTGTGCGAGGGCGGCGCCGCCGAGGACGGCGAGGGTGAGCGCCTGCGCGTGCAGCCTGGCGTGGATGAGCCGCATCTGAAGTGGCGACTTCCTCCGCCCGTACGCCACCGATGCCCCCACCGCCGTTGCCCACAGGCCTCCTGCACATGCATACATGATCCATATATCAGAGATTTGATTCAGAGATGAAGCAGCAATCGAATTCAGATGAGAAGGGGATCGAGTGGATTGGATGAATTAGCTGACAGACAGAGATCGAGATACCGACCGATGGTGGCGAGCTTGTGATCCTCCACCCATGACTGCACCGATGAGCTCAGCCGCTCCATGATCGTTCTTGATCACTCTGAGCAGACGAACAAGGAGTCTTCTCTGAATTGTGGATGTGATTTGTGAGCGAGTGACTGTGACTGAGAGGAGGCAGTTGGTGATGATAAATTGGCAGCTACCGTGTCCTACTTGTAGGAACAGATCGAGAAGGCCAAACCAGTGGCCGGGCCGCCTGGTTTCCACATTTCTTGTGGGCCGTTTCCGGTTTCCTCATACGAGGCTGAGGCTCCCAAGGTTTTGCTTTCCTTTGCTTTTGCTCCCAAGCCCCAACAACGGTCCTCCTTAAATTTTGTCATAGTAAAAGAAAAAATATCCATCCAATTAAATCCGTTGGCTACCAAAACGGTTTCTTCCGCCGCGGCTACTGCCACCGAGGCACCATCTGTGGGCGACATACCAGTGTAGTGTAGGCTTACACTCGGTTTCTCTTTATAGTTCATCTTACACTCCACTACGGAACAGGAGTGCTGCTTCACCCACACAGGCATTATCAAGAAGAAGATGACAAGATTACTCTCGAATAAAGAACACTTTTTTCTTAAAAAAATAGCCCTAAAATTAGCTAGGTATAGAAGTGAATCGCCATAGAAGATCTAATTTTGACGACGACACCTCAAGACATGATATTTGTTAACGAGGTTCGGACAAATCTACTCTCCAGGACACTGATTATGGACGCTTCTCCTCGATTCCAGCATAATTACTGTTTACAGAGTATCAGCGACCACAACCAGTCAGCTATACCATCGACAGTCGTTTCCTACGCCTACCTATGCTACTGCCGTCATGTGGTTACAACAGGTATGTTTCTCTTTTTAAAAGAGAGCCCATGATAGAATCCGACTACGCTGCTATCCTAAAAACCTAGTACAACTCCAAGTCCTATTACCCCCGTCCCAAAATATAGGCTAAGGTTGCTATATTTTAGGATGGAGAAAGTAATTTAGTATCTAACTTTGTACACGTATTCGACACAAAATATAACATTTTAGTGAAAAAAAACTTCATTTTTTAATTTTTATGTCCAACTTCAACCTTTCGTCTTATTAAAAAAAAATTATGAGTAAATAACTTAAACGATAATACAATGAGAAATAATCCTAAATTAGCTGAAAAAACTTGGCCTAAGAAGGGGAGTTACTTAAATGATCGTTTAAAGACTGAGTTTAGGGCTTGCTTGGTTAATCGAAGACTTGCGGGGGGAAATAAGTATAAGGAGGAAGTAGATATAAATAATGAGCAGTATGAGAAAATTAAAGTATTGGAGCAAGAGGACTTGCATTTATATATGTGCCACCTTTTGGGTGTTTATATCAGTACAGATGTTTCTAATTAACGTAGTATTCTGTTAAAAAGGATATATGTACCCCGTACTGCAGAGTGTCCACGGTAGAAAGCACCTGCTAATATGCAGAACTAAAAAATCTTATTGAAGGCTATTTCAAAATTTTAAAACAAGGTTAGTCAAAAAGACATTAAACCGGTGAGAGGGCTCAGGCTGAACCTCCAAAGGCCTCGTATAGATAGATGGACCTCAATTCTAGCCCACCAAGATATACGGGCTGACATTTTGGGCCCATCAAAACCCTTTGGTCGTCGCCGTCTTCTTCTTCTTCATGGTTTCGTCACCGGAAGCAGTCTGGAAGGATCTTCTTCTTCCCCCAAAATGTTTGTGATGATGAATTGCTATCAAGAAGGATAGAATAAGATCGTAAGGATATGACATAACCACTGCCTATTTTGGCCTAAGCTATCATATGTAGTATGCCTTTTCTGCATGTCTTGAAGCACAATTCTCATTTACTAGTAATGCATATATATGTGCATCCTGTGGTTAAAAAAATGTATATGTACTGATGGTTCGTGGTCCTGACTCCTCCAGACCGATCTAAAATGTTCCCACTTTCTTCATTTTCCAGAATGTCTATCAATGTGACAGTCCATATGTTAACCACTTGCATTCCTCATGCAAAGGGTGTTTATGGATTCACATTCTTTTTTAAGTTTCAATAGGTTAAATTTGAAGAATAGATAATGTGGCAAAAGTACAGGGACGACTGGTTAATCAAATGCTCCCACCCAGAAATCATAAAATTTTGTAAACCAAACGTGGACTTTGGATTTATGTAATGGCACGAATGATGCTATTTATGAGGTAGTAAGGCCCTGTGAATTCCCCCAGAAAGAGTAGTTCGGTTTTTTTTTCTCACGCAGATAATGTTACAGTTAGCACATTCTGTTAACTGCATGCTGAATTGTTCTTCTTATTTACTTTGTTTTTTTCAACTAGGAAAACCTCAATGGATCAGAGTACCCGGCCTATTTCATCCTCAGCTCCTGGTCGTCAAGAAAAAAAGGTCAGCTCAACAAACGATAGCTCAAGATCATGTTCATTGGAAATTAAAGAGGGTTTTATTCATGCCTATACTAATGACTTGTATTATATCTTAAATCACTTGTCTCTTTAATGGATCCACATGATACAACTGTTGATTATGCTTATGATTTATAGCTCATGGTGTTGGCCAACTTTGCTTACAAATAATATGCAAATGTAACTAATGCAAATTTTAGCTGGTAACAAGACATGCTGACTTTCTTTTTCTAATCTAGTCTGCGAAATGCTTATGTCGATACTGCATATTCAGGATTATCGAATGAATATTTTGACGCCGCATCAGTATGCTTTATCCATGTATGCTATGATGCCAAGTACCATATGGACTTAGACAATGCATGCATCATCTAGATTAGGTCCATATGTAAGATCTATTGTCTTAGTTTTCGCTTCTGGGTTCCCAATGCAAAGCCCATTCACTACCGGAAAACGGTATTTTGCCGTGTGCCTGGAGCGCACGGCAAAGCCCCAAATCCGCACGGCAAAGCCTTTGCCGTGCGGTTTTTTCCTATGCGCACGGCAAACGCTGCACGGCATATAACTGCACGGCAAACAAGCCTTTGCCGTGCGCCATATATCGCGCGCACG
>CM002479.1:541956-579770 GCA_000325765.3 Leersia perrieri
TATTTGGCGCACGGCAAACTGCTACTCTACCGTGCGCCGCGTGTTTGCCGTGCGTTTCACTGTTGGCGCACGGCAAAGGTGGTTTTTGCCGTGCGCCCGACATTTGACGCACGGCAAACGGATGCACGCACGGCAAAATACCGTTTTCCGGTAGTGATTGGTAGTCTTTAGTAAAGGGTATGAACACAGCATAACCAGTGTCCTTGCAAAAGATTTCAAATATAAACCTTCAAAAGGAAAATCAGTTATGAACACCAAAACAATTGCCTTCGTGTCTAACCCATATGATTGCTTGCAATTTTGTACAGAAGCAGAACACAAGGGTGAACATTACGTCTTCAGGCAAACCCATTCTACCAGAAGATTTTGTCAAGAAACAGAGAGCATACTTTCAGGAGATCGATGCCTTTGAACTGCCGGAGGAGGAGGCCTCGGAGACTGACCTGGAGTGAAAACTCAAGTTAATCACTTTAGCTAGCTTGTACTAATGTGTGAAATTACTAGAATGTGTGACCCTATCTGTACAGAAGTATACTGGCAATGTTCTACAAAAATGTCAGTGCGAGTTATACCCGTGTAGCATAGCCCTACTGACGTTCGTTTGGCCTGCTTATAGTTGTACAATATCAGGTACTATGATACCAATATGAGATTGGTGCTTTCACCGTTTGACCTAAACAGTGGCTATGATATTTGATTTATCTGGAAGTAATTGCTAGCCTGAAATCTTAATTTTCTTGATTTTTATTCGAAGTTACTTGTTCTGCTGTATGTAAAATAAAGATATTACATGTTGCTAGAAGGTAATATCTTTATTTGATCTATCTGGTAGTGCTTGCTATCCCAAGTACTCTCACACAAAAAAGTCATGTAACATGTTGCCATTCAACTTACGCTTTTGCGGCGAGCAGTATGGAGTGTGGACTGATGACTGATCAAATCAAACAAAACCAAACATTTGTTTCTTTGTAATATTATAACTTAAACAGTGGTACTGATTACGATACTGCAATTAGGCAAAAAAAAACAACCTCCCAAGTCATCGAAGATTGTTTTGTTGAAAAGTACCATTTTATCCACAATTTCAGGCCGTCTGGCACAATCGGCTTCGTCCCAAGTTAAATATCGAGTGGTTTTGCTGCTGCAATATAAAGGCAAGGCAAGGCACTGAATATTCTTTGAAAGCGATGGTGTTCTTTTTTTCGCTTTTGGTTTGCTTTGCTTTTGGATTCTGCTTGTGCTCACCACTCACCAGCAGCCAACTGCTCCCACTCTATTCTGCTATCCATCTTACTTCTATGTATGCATGCAGTCGTGTCAACATACATCATCGGCTGGCACGCACCATCCGTGCAAGATTGAGCACAAATTTCTGAGTCATTAGTCTTTGGATGCGGCATGTGAAAGATACAACCATAGTATTATGTAGTTGTATGCAAATGCAAATACCAATTCAAATGAAAAGAAAAATAACAAAACCAGTTGGAAACACCATTGACATCCAGAAGGCAAACTCCTCCAAATTGAACAATGAAATATTCGACAATCAATAGAAACTTCCAAAGTTTGGGGGGTTTGCATACATACTCCTATCTCTTTCTTATAGTTAACTATTTTCTAGTTTTAAATTAAAAGAAAGGATATCACAATGCTAAAAGTGACTAATTGCGCATAATTTGTTGACAAAGTAAGATTCGACCAAAATAAAGTAGTTCACACCTGAAGTTATGACATGCATGTACATATATTATCTCAATACAGCCACTCTAATATGTGGACCACTACATTTATTTGTTGATAGCCACTCCAGTTTTCAGTATTCATTAGCTGAACTGTGTTTTTTTTATGTTTCTGACTTTTAGTAGTGTATGTAATATTAGTAAATATGTAGTCGATCGCTCTTTGTACCTGGTAACTGAAATTGGCCAATATTCTAGACTGTTAAACCAGTACTGTCTAACATGCAGCTTATTAACAACAATAATAGCATTATCTAATACAGAACTTTTCAAGTATTAGGTGAATCCTTGGATGTCTTCAAAAGAAAATTCCATTAGTTTAAAGCCTTTAACTAAAACAGTTTTGGCTAGGTTGTACTACAACAGTGATATTGTAGGAGAACAGTCAACCTTTTTTTAACGGTTAAGAACAGTCAACCTGATTAATAAGTAATAAAAAGTCAAAGTTGTAAGAACATTCTTCTCTCTCTCTTTTTGAGGGTGAATAAGAACATACACCTACCATCCAGCAGAAATTCAAATTTATTTTGTCACTCAGAACACCTCTTCAACTTTTTCCACCATAAAATACCTCCGTCATATGATTCTCCTATTAATTCTGCTGATGAATAATGGGATTGACATTCTTTTGTACAGAAAGAGGTACAAAAGGGGGCAAACAAATGCACACTCATAGATAATATTTACCTTAAGTCTTCACAGCTATCCATTTGATCTCTCAGTAATTCTTGTACATGGTTATAGCTTGGTGGAGGGATCAAAAGACCAAACCACAAATGGTATCTTGTTATGTTGGCATGCCTCCATTTGATCTCTCCACTTGTATACACTTTCTGACTGCACAGTTTTCCATTAATTAGCCTGATACGAAAAAAGATCAACTAACAAAATGCAAAGAATAACGAAGACACTACAATATACAAATGACCAATTGAGCATGTGCACAGAATTCTGCCTATAAATACATGCTTATTTGACTGGAAACCAGCACAACACACGGCACTCAGAGCCTCAACCAAATGGCTTCCCCTAAACCCTTCGGTTGCAGTGTCATTGCCTTGTTCTTTGCTGCAAACTTGGTTTCAGCTCAGCTTAGCACAAATTTCTATGACAAGTCATGCCCTAATGCACTATCCACCATCCAAAGAGCCGTAAGATCTGCCATCGCAAGGGAGAACCGCATGGGTGCATCATTGCTCCGCCTCCACTTCCACGACTGCTTTGTCAATGCAAGTTCCTGAAAAATCAGCATAGATACACACATTTTTCACTTCTAAGTATTATTAGGTATTAACCATTGGTATTCTGACAATGCAGGGTTGTGATGGGTCAGTGCTGCTAGATGACACTCCCTCCTTCACGGGAGAGAAGACTGCAACCCCAAACAATTCCTCCCTGCGTGGATTTGATGTTATAGACAACATCAAGGCACAAATTGAGGGCATCTGCCCACAGGTGGTGTCATGTGCTGACATCCTAGCTGTGGCAGCGCGTGACTCTGTTGTTGCGGTAAGGAGAGAAAAATACAAAGGATATCAAACTAAGAGTTAGTTATTTTTCTGCCTGAAAAAAGGTTATCAGGAACTCCTGACATCAGTAGTTTAGCAACTGAAATGAACAAAGCAGAACTCTTTATGTACAGCTATGAAATTTCTATACCAAAACAAGCCTTACAAAGTATTAGGCGCAATGTCTTACTCAGGTTGCCAAATATAGTACATAAATTGATTGATGTTCATAAAACAAAAGTATTGATCACTAAATATCTTCCATGCAGTCCATACATATAAAAACTGACAATTTATTTTTCAGCTTGGAGGTCCTATTTGGGTTGTCCAGCTGGGACGGCGAGACTCTACAACAGCAAGCCTGGATGCTGCAAACAATGATATTCCTGCACCAACCCTTGACCTCAGCGATCTCACCAAGTCTTTTTCAAACAAAGGACTAAGTGCAACTGACATGATTGCACTCTCAGGTACTGTGTACATAGACATAAGTTTTTGGAATATAATGCCATCTGAAATAAACACCAACAAAATATTTGACATATCAATATATCATGGTGCAACCCAAACAAGTTGTTTAGTGTCAAGATGCTACCGATCTAACATCAAATTAAAATAAATGCCAGGGGCTCACACCATAGGCCAGGCAAGGTGCGTCAACTTTCGCAACCGCATCTACAGTGAAACCAACATCGACACTTCCCTTGCAACATCTCTGAAATCAAATTGTCCAAATACGACTGGAGACAACAACATATCCCCCCTTGATGCATCGACACCCTATGCTTTTGACAATTTTTACTACAAGAACCTGCTGAACAAGAAGGGTGTCCTGCATTCTGATCAGCAACTATTTAATGGTGGTTCAGCAGACTCCCAGGTTACCACCTACTCATCAAACATGGCAAAATTCTTCACTGATTTCAGTGCAGCAATGGTGAAGATGAGCAGCATCAGTCCCCTCACCGGATCTAGTGGACAGATCCGGAAGAACTGCAGGAAGGCCAACTAGGTCTTAAATTGTTAGTCTAAGCCTGTGTGTGCTTGCGTGGAAGAGTGTAATCTTCAGAGAAGGGAGAAGTGTCCCTTTCCTAATGATGTGAGTCTTGAAATGTGTCTGTATTTCTAGTAGAGAACAAATATGTGAAAGTAATAAAATAAATGCCATCAAGAAGGCAATTGGTGTAACAGTTGATATGACCTTTCATATTTTCGGTGACAGGTCTTGCACTTGAAAGATTAATGTAAGAATAACTGACTCTTACTATGGCTCATGAATTTCATGACTACGAAAACTTGTAATAGCAATGCCTAAGAACTGTTATTCAGACTGACTTATCATGCTAGCATTGATCATTACTTGGCTTAATGCCAATATTAGTTCACTGACTATAGCTCCTCGCTACAACTCATAATCATAGTATTCCAGATCGACAAACTGCATATTATTGTAGGGTCATGTTGATGATCACCAGATGATTAAAATGACCATTAAGAAATGCTGCCGCTCCACAGATATATAAGTTAACTAATAATAATCATGCTTATTCGAAAAGGATCATCTGAGCATCAGCCTACTGTATGCACTTATATCCAGGGTTTCACTTACCGGCGGTAACTGTGCGGTTACCGCGCCTTACCGCTGGGTAGCGATAAGGGGAAGCCACGGTTTCGTTTGGACGAATTTCGCCGAATTCAAAATATTTTAAAAAATATTGAAAAAATTCCAAAAAATTCTCATAAATAGTATATGATTTATAGACAATAATGGTGAAAAAAATGTACAAATTAATGAAGTTTTCTACAAATTTTTGCATGCAAACGTTTTAAATTCGGGAAAAAAAAAGGAAAAACCATCTATATGGGTCAATATGGGCCGGATTATTCACAAAGTAGGAAAGGAAAAAAGGTTTTAGCCCACAGGACCACAAGGAAATCCTAATTTGTTCCCCACCATGTTTTTTTTAAAAAAAATTTCCTTCTTTTTGCATCGAAAAATCGTCTTACCGTGGTAACCGCGGCTTACCGCGCGGTTCCCTCGATCATACCGCGGTTTGAATTCAAAATTTTGAAATTTGAATTCATCGCGGCAAGCCACGGTTACAGCGCGGTAACCGCGCTACCGCTGGGGGGCGGCAAGGGGATGGTACACGGTAAGTGAAACCCTGCTTATATCAAGACATGCAAGAACCTATAACAGCAAGGGCGAAAGCTAGCAGTATATCATACCATGAATATATCATCATCTCCAAAATGACAAGGTTGACAATGTAGTCAGAGTATACAACTTGGCATATAGGTCAAGATTTCTCATTGGAACAGATATCTATTTTCAAAGGTGGAACAAATATATGATGTACCTTGCAGCAGAATATATTGTTGCCCATGGGGAGGTTTCCCAGTAAAAAAGAGTGGGAATATTTTCATTTTTCAATTTTGCACAGAACACCAGCAACCCAGTCGTATACAACGGAGTTGAAAGCCGAAGAAGAAAAATGCTAACTGAACAGTAACATGGTAAAATATTTCTAACATCGCAGTTGTAGGCAGAGTCAGGACTGGTGAATGTTACGGATGGCTGCATTTATACTTTTACAGTCGAAATCCATGATCTTCATCCAGTTCTCAAAATCTCCAATTTCCTGTAACATCATTAGACAACAGATGTTTCAGCAACATAAATATGGGATATGAACAACTAAGGAATCTATGCAAATTAACACTGTAATATTGACCTTATTATGCTATTCCCAAATGCAGAGCTACGCATGGATACTTTTGGGGGAAAATTAACTAAAGCAAGATAACTGCAATCTAAGCAATGGCATCTCATTTTGCAACATTTTGATTATAAAAGAGCATGCAATTCGTGCTCTAGTGATTTCACTATCCGTGAACCGGAGAAAATCATAGTAAGGAGATGAAGGGAAGGTCAGTATACCTTCAAGACTGAGTTGATTTCATTAGTGGTGGCAAGCCACTGATCAGTCTGCTTCCTGTACCGCGCGATTGTAGCAAGCAGCGCACGGGCTTCCATCTCTATGCGCCTCTCGTTGATGTAGAGCTCCTGCACTCCGCTATCAACCGTGGCCACCAGAAGATCTGCAACCCGCGCCGCGCTCTTCACAGCATCCATCTTTGCTCTCTCTGTATGCATTGATGGGGGAACAGAAAGGCATTTGAGAAATCAAAGACAGAAATTTCATCAAAGATTTGGTCTTTCCTGAAATCAAAAGGGGGATCCAAGGCCTACCAGTTTGCTTGCGTTGACGGAGGGATTCGTGGTGGTGGCGTTGCATGATCTGGAGCAGCGCCACTTCAAGATGCCCGCCTGGCGTCTCCGCTGCTGCCCCCTCCATCTCCGCTGCTAAGGCCGCGGTGAGAGCTCGAGGAAGAAGGAAGTGAAGGATGTAGAGAAGGGGATGCGAGATGGTGGTCGGGCGGAGGCGGATGTATTCTCCGGTGAGAGCCGGCGCCGGCGACGGGAAGGGGGAGGAGAGGAGATTGGATTGACGGGTGTTTTCAAAGGAGAACCTCAGGTTATTAGTATTTCCGTTCGTACCACGCACAAATTTAATTTGATTGCTCTCTGTGATGAATTAATCAAGGGAGCCCATTAATCAAATATATGTCGAATTTGCCGTAAGACGTTCAGTATAAAATTAGGCAATTTTCTTTGAAATTCACGTATGTATATAATGCTGCCTCCGATAAACTCTACTACATCCATCCCAAAACATATCCAATGCACACAAAGTCTTTTCGTTTACACACGTGCACACAAACTAACAAATTTCACCAAAAATTCTAAAAAAATTGAGCATGTACTTTCAATAGTGCTACACATATCTGCAAAATTTTATTTTAAAATTCTTTAAAATTCTTTGTAGTTTAGGCACAAAAAAAAGATGAAAAATCTAACAGTTTTTTTGACTAAAAATATGTCAGAATCTTGTTATTTTTATGGCTCTTTGTGTATAATAAATTTTAAGATAAGACTTTACATATATGTATAGCACCATTAAAAGTACATGCTCAAATTTTTTCAGATTTTTTGGTAAAATTTGTTAGTTTGTGTGCACTGGATATATTCCCCTACACGAGTCTTTTTTTATTGGATTGTTCAGCACTTCTTACTAATTTTTATAACTTTTAATCAATATATTACAATTTTGCACATGTACATTGTTGAAAATATAGGCACATAATAATTTAATCTATTCCATAAATAAATCATGATAACATAAGAATAAACTAGCATAATTATAGCATCCAAATTTAATCTAAACATGTATACAAAAGAACCACAGACGAATATATTAAACAAATTATATGGTAGATTAAACATGATAATCACGTACCAAGAGTTCTATCGAGGAGGACTTGTAGCAGCAGATGGATCAACACGTAGTGCACGTTCTACCCACGGTGGAAGGTGTGGACTACGGCAAGCCGCAACCGATCCTTCGAAATATAGTGTTGATCAATTGTCTAAAATTATATGATTTCCTTTGTCTAAAGGAGCCATAATATATAGTTCTGGCTTCTACATTACACAAGAGGGTAACAATCTTTTGATTTTTTTAGATAATGGATTGTTCATAAATTCGGCATCTATAACCATGAAGGATATACGCAATCAAAAGATACACGAGTGCTAATACTCCACCCTCAACAAAGAGGAACACAAAAGAAAAAAAAATTAAAAGTCTCGAAGACTAGCCTTCAACCTTCAACTAAGACTAAACTCTAGAGTCTAGACTTAACTGCTGACAACCTTGCAACCTTGGCCTACATTACCGAAACAAGTAGAACTCATCGATACGCCACGAGGAAGAAAAGGAGAAACGACATTGGTCCGCGTAACCTAACCCCGAGCCAACTCTGTCGCTGTAGATCTCTACCACGTGAAGGGAAGATTGCCAGTGCTCCTAGCGCACGGACAAACCATACCGTCGCCAAGTCCAACCCCACAACAATAACGTCGTCGCTACACTCGCAGCCACAAAGAGATCTACCGGTTCATCTTGGCAGCTGAAACTAGAACAGGTGAGTAAAGGGTCACGGGTACCAAGCCCCGCCGCTACCCATCAATGGCTTCAATGTCGTCCAACACCGTCCCAAGGAGTCCCAACGCCTTGTCGGCCACCTCCATGACGAGCAAATCACGCACGAAGGGAGGAGTCGGGAGGAGAGGATGGCGTGCCCGCTAGGGAAATAGCCGCCACCGTCAACACCCCGTCTCCACCACTGCCGACGCCATCTCCATCGCGGACTTAGCCAGACCACCACCAGTCCGCCGCCCCTCCAGATCTGGCCGAAACTACATAGATCTAGAGGGGAACACCATCATGCAGAATAGGAGGAGGCGAGAGGGGAGGACGAAGTGCCCGCTAGGGGAACAACCACCGCCGCCGCCGGCCTGACTCCACCACCGTGCGCAGATGCCATCGCCGCCTAGAAGTTCACCTCCACGGCCGGCCTCCGCCGTCCCGGCTTGGCCTCCACCGCCGCTGCATCAATACCTGCCACCCCACCGCCGCCGTTGTCGCGATCAACTGGCTACGCCGTCGGCCGCTCAGGCGACGGAGAAGCGAGGAATCGAAAGGAGGCGAGGTGTCCCCATCTTTTGATTGTTGACCAATCGATCTCTTTACATCTTAACAGCTATTAACTGTTGTCGATGTTAACCTGTCTGATTTAGCTAAGTATAGCTATAACTAGCTAGCACAGTATCACACTATAGCTACCACTTGACTTGTTAATGCACTGTTGCATTCAGCAGATGCATGGTCCTTGTCTGTACTAGAGTAGTACATTAAAATGCAGAAGATGCAGTACTTTGTAGTTTGGTCAGCCAAATCCTCCAGTGATTGCGGTCGGAAAGGTCAGAAAACTGGGCCAATGCATGGCAGCTAGTATATGCTTTCTCCGTCCCATAATATAACAAGTTAGGAAAAAATTCAATATCTTATACGACAATATATCTAGACATATCCATGTGTTATATACATTGTCGTAAAAGGGTCGAATCTCCTTCTAGATTACTACATTGTCGTATCACTGAATTCGGTTGGGTGAAAATTCTAGTTTATACCATGCTATACAAAAGGCAAGACGAATTTTCATGGTCTAGCTGAATAGTTGATAGCGGTCTAGCTAAATAGCTGATATATATCTCTGTTTTGTAACGTAAGGTTTTTAATTTTTTCTTGCAACGACGTTAGAAGCAAAAATAGTCAAAACCCTTAACTATAAAATGGAGGGAGCTGATAGCTTGTTACTTTCAGAAAAGGTTTCACGCGTGCAGACTTTTTCTAAAAACATTTTTGCTTTTCGACATTTTCTATTAATGGTTAAAAATTAACTTAAACCACATGCATGCATGGTAATATGTTATTTTCTGGCTGAATGTCTTATATGTCCAGCAGGTGATTAAGGCCGGACCTGATGTACTAGCCTGAACCGAGGGAGTACACGTTGAGTTCTGTAGGTTTGATGAGTACGTACGATCCATGCACATTGAATCTTCGAACGGCAAACTTGATGATTTGATTTGCCTAATTGGTTCTTCTGATACTAGCTCCACCTAGCACTGCTGTCCTGCTAATTTCATGATTAATGTACTCCCTGCCTTATTTCAGATAAAGAAGGGATACAGATATTCAAGAAAGGGTTTACACTGAAAGCACCATCCTACAATCACCTTAAGATCATTCCTTAAACCTTAAAGGTACAGTAAATACCAAAACACACTAGGTAAGCAGAACACATGCGTATAGGAGTCAGTTAAACAGATGATTAATTTTTTTTTTGAGAATTACATAAGACACTCACAATACACGCACACTCATCCCTATGAACGCACATACGCAATCCTACTCCTATGAGCATCTCCGAAGACTATGCCGGCAAATTCTTAAGATTGACGAAGTCATCACGGACGCCTCGCTATCGGCGGATACGTCGCTTACCACCGAAAGCACAAAGCCGTTAAATCCTGGAAAATTTATTCCCACGGGGAATCGAACCCAGTACCTAAGGTGCTACTGAGGCTCTTGTAACCACTAGGCTATAGGCCCGTTCGCAAGCAGATGATTAATTAATACCGTGTGCCCTAGACGTTCGAGTTTGACGGGTCGAGTGTTGTTAAGGGAGAATCCATTCCCTGCTGCTAATTTATTCTGGTTCAACAATTTACCGTTGACATTGTCACTCTCTATAATATATATATCTCGACAACTTTATATATTATTCTACAATTACATAATGATTATTGATCATTGTGTTCTCCTTGATCGGAATGTTAGGGAGGATTTTATTCATCTGTTCTTTAACTCCATATTTAGTGCGCAATGTTGAAATACATTGAACACTTGTTGGGACACATCTACTTCCTTCTCCAACATGTTACATGTTGAAAAAACAAAAATAAAATTACATTTCCTCTCATTTCACTGAAAAGGTTTTATATGTTGCTCGACATATTTGGCAATAAAGAAATGGATTAATTTTCCGAAATGTGAGGCCTTTGCTTCATGGAGATATGTTTAAGGATGATCTTTTTTTTCTAGCTTCACTTCGGTAGTCTCTACTGTCAGTAGAAATCAATCTAAACCACAGATTTGTTTTAATCCAAAAAATTAAATTGATTTCTACTGTCACCGCAATTAGTGATAGTAGAAACATGGAGGGGTACTCTCACATGTACGGTTCAGATTATTTCTACTGTTAGTATAATACTGACAGTAGACAGCAAAGACCACAGGAGCGAAGCAATTTTTTTGCTACTTTCATCTTAGGCCAGTAGAAAAGGGTTTACTACAAGCTTGGTTTGAGCTTGGAATTCTGTAATTGTAATATGTACTATGTATTCTTCCTTCAATAATTAAAAATTAAACTACATAGGCCTCCCCTGCAGTGGTTTGGTAAAAAAAAATGTCAGTGGGATAGAATAAATTATCTCCTTGCACAAGTGACTCGTTCGGGAAAATACATCGGTTTCATTATTTCCATATGTTCCAACTTCCAAAAAGTGAAGATGAAAATACCACTTAGTCTCTTTTGGCTTTGCTTGTCGATATTGGCGTACACTTGTCGCCACTATCCCACTAGGTCGCTGATTGATGGTTGCAACACATTGAGGTCTAGTGTTGTCAGTTGTCACCCTATCAAATCCTAGCTAAAGTACGTATACTTGTGCCCTTAAAAGAAGAAGATAATGATTGTAAGATTGTAAACTGAACGCTGTCTTAGATAGCATAGAGAGGATCGACTAGCAATGTGGCTTGCTATGTGCCCCAGGCCCCATGCAAATTCATTCACGGGTAGTTGATCTGCTCACAAAGTCCAAGAGATCGAGTACGTAGGTAGGTGAAGGAGATCGATCGATGAGATGATGTAATCTATCTAGAAAACTACTAGTATAATAATTAATCCTGCCGCGTCGCTAGGTAGAAGTAGCTTGCAGCTTGCCTGCGATCGATGACTGGGAGCTATAAATACAGGCACACCGATTCAACTCGAGAAAATACAGTACAAGCACTCACTGAACACACTAAAAACTAGTAATTGATTTAAGTTTACCGGCCTGCTAAGGAGATCGATCTCGGCCTTGCGCAAGCAAGCAACAATATGGCCCGGGCTTGTTATGCATCTTCGTCGTTAGCAATGCGCACCATCACCGTGATGATCATCGCTCTCGCCGGCATCTCGTCGGCGCAGCTGTCGCCGAGCTTCTACTCCTACTCTTGCCCCGGCGTGTTCGACGCCGTGAAGGCCGGGATGCAGTCAGCCATCGCCCAGGAGAAGCGCATAGGCGCATCCATCGTCCGACTCTTCTTCCACGACTGCTTCGTCCAAGTATACATTAATTCATTCATATGGCGTGTTATTTGTAACTGATCTGATCATCATTCAATTGACCGATCGATCGATGGATGCTATATCTAGGGGTGCGACGCATCGCTGCTGTTGGACGACACCCCGAACTTAAGAGGCGAAAAGACGGCGGATCCCAACAATGGATCCGCGAGAGGGTTCGAGGTGATCGACAGCATAAAGTCGGCGGTGGAGAGCATTTGCCCCGGCGTCGTCTCCTGCGCCGACATCCTCGCCATCGCCGCCAGGGACAGCGTTGCCATCGTAATGTCCCAACTGAATATAGATAGCCTGAAACTGATCAGACTGAATTAACTGAAACTGAAATTAATTAACTGAATGGATGGGTGGATGCAGCTGGGTGGGCCGAGCTGGGATGTGAAGGTTGGAAGGAGAGACTCACGCACGGCCAATTTCAGTGGCGCAAACAACAACATCCCGCCGCCGACGTCAGGCCTCGCCAACCTCACCTCCCTCTTCGCCGCACAAGGCCTCTCCCAGAAGGACATGGTCGCACTCGCTGGTAATCAACATTCTAGTAGTACGGAGTACTAGCTACGTATCATATCTGTGGTTTTGTTTCAAGCTACCCACTAAACATCTAATTTAAGTCTTGTTAACTAGTAATTATTTTTTATAACAAGCATTAATCCATTCACTGAACAAAACAAACAAACATTGACACAACTGTTCGACGTCCCTACAAGAGAACCGCAACAACTTCATTTCACACAATGTTTTTGTTTCTGAATAGTATTAAGTAGCTAGCTAGGTGACATAAGCATGCATGCTTACCCTTCTCCAAGCTATAATTAATCTATACTTTGACGAGGTGATTATTTTACAGAATGAATTCCACTTGTATACAACCTATGATCCCCCCCCCCCTCTTTTAATTTTCAACCATCGGTGATCATCTGTTTAACCTATCATGCATGCGCTACTTACTTTTTTAGATATAGAATGGAAATGGTTCATTTGTTACTTCTTTACCTAACAAAACTTAGTACTGAAGTTGTTAAGCGTAGTTATGAACGGAATGGCATACATGTTGTGGTACTAGTAGTGATAAAAAATTCGTCTAATGTAGTAATATACATAGATAAGTGGTCTAATTCGGTACTAATATAATGTAAAAGACATAGTACTTACGACGTACTCCTAACTTCTAAGTGTGTCGAGTGTTGTCCGCTTGGGTTTTGTGTAACCAACATCTTGAACAAACTGATCACTGCAACTGCCATCAAGTATCGTAAATCCGCTAAATGCCATAACCATTAATCAATTAATTTTCTAAGAATAATGTATGCAAAGCAACAATATAGTTGACCTCCCCTGGCTAGCTTATAATTTTTTTTTGAATACCTAAAAAAAATAGATGGACACATGATATTTCGTTTGTTCTGATTGCATGTTAATAATGTGATCCAAGTATCTTGAACACCGCTGCCATTTCTGCCTTTTTCTCAAAAGATTAGAGAATCAGTAAACCTCCTTTAACTTTTTTCAAACAAAATTGACAGTAATGTTTTAGAGGAGGAATTGACGAAGTCAGATCTTACATATTCTAAATTGTTTTTAGACATGTAACTTACGAATTACTCCTATCTATGATTTCATATTGTATATGCAGGATCTCACACTATTGGGCAAGCACGTTGCACAAACTTCAGAGCCCATATATACAACGAAAGCAACATCGATAATAGCTTTGCGATGAGGAGGCAATCAGGTTGTCCTCGTAGCTCAAGTTCAGGTGATAGCAACTTGGCACCTCTGGACCATAAGACCCCAAACATATTCGAGAACAACTACTACAAGAACCTTGTAAGGATGAGGGGGCTTTTGCATTCTGATCAAGAGCTCTTCAACGGTGGAGACACTGATGCACTGGTTCAGACGTATGTAAGTAGCCAGACTACATTCTTTGCAGATTTTGTGATTGGCATGATCAAGATGGGGGACATCTCACCGTTGACGGGATCAGATGGAGAAATCAGGGTGAACTGCAGGAGGATTAACTAAAGTATTAATTTAGAAGCAATGTTCAATAGCACAGATGCACATTATGTTCTGTGCGAGATAATGTAAGCTTGACTACTATACCTTCATGTGTTGATGTATGCATTATATTGTGTGTGTGTTTTAAATAATGAAAGTTGTACTATGTGATTTATTCAATGCAATATCTTCCTGTATATGGTAATGATCAATTAGGTTTGGACTAAAGCATACATGGCAGAACGTGTGGAATCATGTATAAGTAACATTTTATAAACTATAAGCAATATGATAAGAGTGACTTGTCTCAACTCTTCGGCTTCAAAATTCTTGAAAATCCACTTCCATAATATTTTCATCATTGTCAACTACGTGTGAAAGAGAGGAAATCAAACAAATCTCTAAACAAAATAAGGATCAATCCCTCTGAGTTTAACCATCTCCCCAACCTGCCACTAACTTTGTTTAGTTTCATAATATGCCATCATCTTTTGCTTAACTTCTACGATTTACCATCGCCGACTATTTAGCCTCCGCTTGTACTGTATAATTTTGTCATATTGATTGAAATACCCCTAGCATGCAAACTTCCAAAATTTTGGCCAACAAATTTGAAATATCAAATTGTAAAATAGCAGAAGTTGTCAAGTTAATTTTCTTCTCTGGTCATTACATGATTATGTAAGTCCTTGTTGAGAAAATATTTTAACCCAAGAGTATTTCGGTCATTAGGACAAAAGTGTATAGTACAAACAGAGTATCACTGGATGGTGATGATAAATTGTAGAAGTTAAGGAAAAGATGATGTTGAATTATGGAACTGAACAAAGTCAGTGGCGAATTGAAGAACTAGGTCAAAATCAATGGCACACAATAGATTTTGACATTCTTTGCATATTTTGTGTTTGGCATGATCAAGATGGTGGACATCTCAAGATCAGATGGAGAAATCAGGGTGAAATGCAGGTGGATTAACTAAAATAGTATTTTAGAAGCAATATATGTTCAATAGCGCCATTGGATAGGTCCCAATTTCATATGGATTTTTTTATGTTCGGTGTGGGCGTGCGAGCGGCAAGATGTTAGATGTGGGCATTGGGCTTCTCAAATTACATCAAACAAGGAACAACATAAGCAAATGGAAAGATACTCAGATTGTCCGAATTCAAATATTCACCGTATATGTCAAGGATAACAAGCCAAGGTTGATTTATCTTTTCATGCTTAATTCCCATGATCAAGAACCCATATGTAATTGCATTTTCTATCATAACATCTATGGGTTTTTGTCATTTCTTATAAAAAATGGACTTTAGTTTTGTCTAAAAACTGAATTTAATTTTTAACTGCACGGTACATCACCATCGATCCTTGCATATGGCAACTTGCTGTGAAGATTCCAACACGTTAAAATTAAGTTGATTACCATTGTTTTGATGAATCATGAATGCCTGGTTTGCATGGGATATGATCCCCCGATGGTGAATGCTGAAATCTCACTCTAACAATTAACGAAGAGGATAGCACATAGCAGTACACCTACCTCTAGGAGTCCAATCTCTTCAGATGCAACTCCATATCATCTCTTTTATGTTGACATGAATGCACGATGGAACTTATTGGCCTTGCCCGGTATCCATCTTTTGATTGTTGACCGGTCTCTTTAGACTTTACATAGTACTAAACAGCCTTCTCTTTTGTTGATCTTAGCTTGTCTGGTCAAGCTAAGTATAGCTTAACTAGCTAGCATACTATAGATCGTTGACTTATTAATACACCGCAGATGCATTGTCTCTTTCTGCTTTCCCTTTGCAATATGTATAGACAATAATGTACAAGAAACAGTACTATGTAGTTTGGTACTTTGGTCCAACCAAAACATCCATAGATTGTGGCGGGAAATTAAGCAACGTTTTGATTGGCTAAAATTCTGTGTACCATGCTAGAAAGGAGACAAGATGAATTGCCATTCATGGTTTAGCTTAATAGCTGGACGCTGCAGGTAGCTAGTTAGTTTCAGAAAGGGTTTCATGTCCAGACTTTTCCTAAAAACATCATGCCAAATAAATGAGACACTTGAGCTATTGGAAGGACTTCTTTTTCGAAAATTTAATTAGGTTAAAAACATAAACCAGAACTTAGTTAATCAAAGTAACCACATGCATACATGGTAATGGCTCGATCAATGGCTCATATATATATATATATATATATATATATTGGAATAGAATGCTTTTTCAAAATAAAATGCTTTTTCGAATATCATGCATTAGTATTGGAATAATTGACTGTTTATTGAAAAAAAACGTAATTAGACATTTACCCGTTTGGGATGACGGCACCACCGACCCCACTGAACGAGGGAGTACACGTCGAGCGTTGAGTTTTAGGTTTGATGAGTACTATCCATATCAAATCTTTGTAATGTAGCTAGCTGCTTGCTCCTAATCGATTCTTTCTGACACTCCGTCTACCGGTCCAGTACTCCTAGTTCTTACAAATGCCCTACCAACATCTATTTCGATGTTGTTTTATAACACTTTTGATTATAACTTAATACTCCCTTCGTTTCAAAATGTATGTCGTTTTGATTTTATTCAAAGTCAAACATCATAATGTTTGATCTACTTTCATAGAAAAAAAAGTAGCAAATTTTTAACACAAAACAAACATATTAATATAGTAAATGTTGAATTTAATGAAACTGATTTTGTATTGTAAATGTTGCTGCGTGTTTTCTATAAATTAGGTGAAACTTAGAAATGTTTGACTTGGAACAGCTTAAAGTATGAAAAGGAGGATAAGTAAAACTTTTGTGATCATAATCTCATTAAGCAATTTGTAGGACAGGGTAGGACAGGTACAAATGTATAATACTGAAAATAGTAATTAGACGTTTATGGACTTATGGATGACATCATATAATTTTTTGTGATTGTAATCCGATGATATGTAGGTACAACTGCCAAATATTCTAGATTAGTTTCATCCTACTAAATAGTTTTCCCTCCGTGTGTTTTGTAATGCAAGGATTTTGACTTTGCTTTTTGCTTATAGCGTTTGATCATTCGTGTTATTCAAAAATTTAGTGCAAACTTCAAAAAGAATTATTCGTGCTGAAAGTACTTCTGATAATAAAGTAAAACATAAACAAATAATTAATATTAGTATAATTTTTTAAATAAGATGAATGGTCAAATGTTATAAGAAAAAAGTCAAAACATTTGTATTTTAAAATAGAGGTAACAGTAGATAGCAAATTGAGATCAGGATATTAGATTGTAACCAGGCTTACTTGATATTTTAATAGGTAAATTTCCATCTTTTGATATATACGTGAATGCCTGCATACACATATCATCTCCCATCCTAAAAATGCATCTCTCTCTCTCTCTCGCGCGCGCGCGCTCTCGCTCTGGTATCCCGAGCACCTGAGTATCTTCCGATGTTAGATATATAGCATACATCTATCTGTTATACAGATTTAGCTCTTGTCTGTGCTAGCTGACAGCAGAGAGCTAGTAATTAGAATGGCATGCATAAAGCAGATGTGAGATAGCTGTACTCACCGTGATAATTTTTCTGGGGCTTTTTTTTTTACCCAACAATACTAGTGTATACTAGCTAATTATATTTAGTGAATGAATAGTTAAGACTTAAGATTAAATTATATTATTGGTTAGTATACGGTAGTATACACCTGTAGTAAGCAATAGTATAGAACATTTGTATAAAAAAGACGGTACTAACTGTGTGATCTTATTATACAATAAGCTAAATATCGTAAACTTAAAATTTAAACTTCATGGTATGTGAATATTTTTAAGTTAATAGTTTAATAACTATAATAACCATACAAAGTAACGGATACACTTCATCCATACTACTCCCACTTACGAAGTCCTAGTATTGTGTACCGCAAGAAACCCCTTTTCTAATGTTTTTTTCCCTGTTATCCGTTTTCTATGTCTTAAATCTGTCCTTAATTAGCTGTGCTGTGTAAACCTTTTTTTTTTTTGCGACGCTGTGTAAACTGTTATAATGCTGATCTTGAATTGTTTGGTGATGCTAGCTCCTGCCTCCTTAATTCTTCAGAAAAGAATTGAACAGGCAAATATGGTGTGCACTCATGCATGATGGCTATTGATCAACTAGTCCATCAAGACAGAATCGCAGCAAATCAATGACTGACATCTCATCTGCTTCAATTTGTCTGCCCCCTAGTTGGGGAAAAAGAAATTAAGAACTGCGCGTAGATCAATTGCAGTCGCTATTTAATCAGCTATGTTTTTTTAGGAAAAATTAATTAGCTAGCTTTAATTTTTGTAAGATCAGACGGAACATTCAGCTGGTCTTTTCCTGCATCGTTCGTTTAGCACATGCTACAAGCGTTGATCCTGTATAGTATTAAGCTGATCTTTTCCGTCTCTGCTTGCTTTACTAATTAGGAACCTTCTCCATCCTCTCAGATCCCTAGCTTGGACTAAAAGCAAGACCATGGAGATAAGTACGACGCATGCATGCCCCTTCTCTCAAAGACCTCAAACCATTATAAGATATAACCTCCTAAGTGTGGGTGATTAATTAGGGTTGTATGAGTTGCACTGAAATTAGCTACCACTGTACTATACTTTGACCTACAAGATCTTACAACATCGTATATATATAACAAATATAATGATCTAGGCAGATACATCTGGTACATACATGGTGTATAAAAAATCTAGAAAAGCAAACCTAATCGGAATGGACGTATGGGAGGTCAAACTCGTCAGCTCAGCAAACGGTTTGGACTCCTTTTATGCCCATGCTCTGCAGGTGCAAAAGCGTTTGTCGATCATATGAATGGCTCAATAAGTAAAAAATTTTATGGTAACTATATATATCGTGGATTCAAAACTGTTTATCATAAATTTAAAATTTAAAAGTTTTTACAAAAATCATATTGTTTAGCAAACTATGAAGCGTGTGCTGAATGGAATGGTTAAATTTCTTAAAAGAAGAAGAATATACTCCAAGATTGCACATAGCAGCGAAGTAAGCGTAGCTTAACTTGTTAGGTATTTAGTGGGGGAACCAGTCCACCCGAGTTTAAATCCTATATTTGACACGTGTGCTCATATTTACGGCTAATATTTGTTCAGTGGTAGGCCATGTTCCTGTCGATAGTGAGGTGTCTATGGTGACTTCGTCAATCTCAATATATATTGGTCCAGTCTTTAGTGGTGCTTATAGGGGTAGGTTTTCGTGTATGCGTTCATAGGGGTGAGTGTGGACTCCTGTGTGCCTATCGTGTTTCTCAAAAAATAAGACTGCACATAACATTAATTTTTTTTGTTCATATATAGCTAGCTAGTGGTAAAAACTAAGAGCTTTGCTCCAGTGCTCCCTACTGGCAGTATAAAACAATATAGACCTAGTAGATCTATAAACTTTTTTCAGTAGAAATTTGGAGGGTTCGATCATCTAAGGAAAAAAAGCCATGGAGGAGTAAAATTGTAATTTTGCATCTCCATCTAAGTGATGCCCCCACCAGAATCGCGGCCAATGCGCCTCCACCGTCGAAACCAACGTTGAATCGTGGCCGAACGATCCACTGTTCATTTCGATGGAATGAAGTCGATCGGATCCGATGCCTTCTACTCTTTCATGAAGGAGATCGAAAACCCCTATTCACTTATTAGTAAATGACTAATATGTCATTTCAAATGATCAATTTATATAATTTCTACTGGCGTATAATACCGCCAGTAGGAAACACCGGAGCGTTCCTAAAGAAAAAAAGTTTGCTAACAGTATATTACTATAGTAGCAATAGTACCTTGAAAGGTAGTTAATCTTTGTGTCTGGATTGTCGACCATGCATGGTAGACATTTTTTGACCAGTTATTAATGTCTATGTATAGCTACTTTCAACGTACGCTAGCTAAGAATTGAATGGTTCCAATTAAGGGCATGCTCCATTTTATATAATGAGCATGCTTATTAGTAGCAGAAGGGTGGCTAGCTGCACTTAACTAGGAAAATTAAAAGGGAAGGGCACACCTAAAAAGGGCAGACGCACGTAGAGATATGCTTTGATGCTTTCGCTTTACTTAACCGTGTAGCTAGCTAGCACATGTTTGACATGTCCAAGGGTTCTCACCTACCAGATCCTAAGTAAATTAACGTACTTGTGTAATTGGGCCCTTGAAAGAGTGAAATTGGCCTAGACTACAGAGCTGAGAGGGGAGCGGTAGTGGTGGTAGTATGTGGCTGCTGTGTGCTCCAGCAAGGCAGAGGCAACGAAAAGTAATAGCAAAGCGACCGGCAAATGCATACAGCTGATAAGACCTGCAGGTGCAGGACCTGCGTAGTGTGAATGAAGCGTGTGATTCCGGCCGGCACCCAGCAGCTAGCATGCAACAGTATCCATGGCAGGTTTGTTGATCAACTCAAAGTCCAACGGAGTAGGTGAAGAAGATTGATGATGCAATGCAATCATGCCACCATGCATGCTTATATCTTGTGAGTTGCTTTTATTTTTCTGTGAGATGGATAGATGATCGAGTAGAACAATAGTATAATTAAGCTTGTGCTGCTGGCCTGGCAGCTATAAATACAAATGCACACCATAGCTATCTCCAGGCACTAGTGCTGCACTGCACACACCAACACGACAAAGCTTTAGCTAAGCTCAATTACCATACACACGGAAACACCTGCTCCAGTATTTCTTGAGCTAGCAATATGGCTCAGTCCTTAGCAAGAGGCAGTAGTAGTATTGCCTTGATCATGGTGCTCGCCGCTCTCGCCGGCAGCTCGTCGGCGCAGCTGTCGCCGAGCTTCTACTCCTACTCGTGCCCCGGCGTGTTCGACGCCGTGAAGGCCGGGATGCAGTCAGCCATCGCCCAGGAGAAGCGCATAGGCGCATCCATCGTCCGCCTCTTCTTCCACGACTGCTTCGTCCAAGTAAAAAGTCCTTGTTGTGAATTAATCTTTGCTATGCATCGATCACAATTAATTTTCACAAGTAATATTTCTTGTGGTCAGTATACTGACCATAATTAAGTATTTGTGCATGCATATGGTGTTACATAACAGGGTTGCGACGCCTCGCTGCTGCTGGACGACACGGCGAGCTTTAGAGGCGAGAAGATGGCGAATCCCAACAACGGGTCCGTGAGAGGGTTCGAGGTGATCGACAGGATAAAGTCGGCGGTGGAGAGCATGTGCCCCGGCGTCGTCTCCTGCGCCGACATCCTCGCCATCGCCGCCAGGGACAGCGTTGCCATCGTACGTGTCTGCTTCTAGTCTAGTATCTGCCTGCACAAAACATCTGAACCTGAACTGGCCTGAAACCGAATGGATGCAGCTGGGTGGCCCGAGCTGGGACGTGAAGGTTGGAAGGAGAGACTCACTCACGGCGAGCTTCAGTGGCGCAAACAACAACATCCCGCCGCCGACGTCAGGACTCGCCAACCTCACCTCCCTCTTCGCAGCGCAGGGCCTCTCCCAGAAAGACATGGTCGCACTCTCCGGTAATCAGCAATCAATTAACTAACCTACTACATTGACTTACTATGGCTCATGTTTTCCACTGATTAATCATCCAAAATTCTTCCATTTCGTTTTTCAAACTATTGTTGACCGAGTAAAACAAACTAGAAAAGAAAAACAAACATCAATTCAACATTCGTAATCGGACACAGACGTTCAGAACAAAACGAACAAGCATTCGATCCTGCAATGTATCATCAACTTCTAGAAAAGATCGAAAATGGAACAACTTCACTTCACACTCTGTTTCTGAATATTAGCTAGTATCTGCATACAGCTGGGTAGCACAAAACAGAACGGATAGCTACCTTTTGACTTCAAAGCATATATACTCCTTCTCCAAGCCTATATTTAAGCTGTACTTCTACTAATTGACGAGATATATAGTTAGTTTACAAAACGATTCAACTAGTACAACCTCTGACTCTCTGAGTTTCCCTTTTTCTCCACTATTCATTTTTAATACAAAACGTAGATGCGAGGTTATCTGTTTAAACTGCAATTTGTTACTTTACCAAACAAAACGCGGAATGACATAAAGGTGGAGAAGGTAATTACTATGTACTCCTAAGTCCTAACGGTGCGTCCGTCGGTGTTGTCGGTATGGGTAATGGGTTTGCCTCTAGAAGACACACTAGATTTTTTTTTTTCTTTTCAAGGCCTAGTTCAGCAACAACTTCAACGAACTGACTGCTCCCGAAAGATACATATCAGTCTGCATCACATGCCGTAAATTTGCTAAATATCAAAAGCAGGAATCGATCAATTCCTAAGAACACAAAAGCATGAATAAAGTTGACATCCACTGGCTACCTTACAAGTTAATTACAAACCACATGATATTTTTTATTTTTCTTCTGATTGCTAATATTGTGATCGAATATTGCCCTTTCTTTATTACCTTTTTCTCAAAGATTAGAGAATCAGCAACTTCCTTTTTGCTCAAACAAAATTGTCCACAATATTTAGAAGAGGACAATAAAGCCAGCTCCTAAATATTCTAATCATTTTCTTCTTTTTAGACATACATAACTTAAGAAGCAATATATGATTCATATTGTATATACTTGCAGGATCTCACACTATTGGACAAGCACGCTGCACAAACTTCAGAGCACACATATACAACGAAACCAACATTGATAGCGGTTTTGCGATGACGAGGCAATCAGGTTGTCCTCGTGACTCTGGCTCAGGTGACAACAATTTGGCACCTCTAGACCTTCAAACACCAACTGTGTTCGAGAACAACTACTACAAGAATCTTGTCAGCAAGAAGGGGCTTCTCCATTCTGATCAGGAGCTCTTTAATGGCGGAGCCACTGATGCGTTGGTTCAGTCATACATAAGTAGCCAAAGCACATTCTTTGCGGACTTTGTGACCGGCATGATTAAGATGGGGGACATCTCACCATTAACGGGATCAAATGGAGAGATCAGGAAGAATTGCAGGAGGATTAATTAAGTAATTAAGAGGCAATGTTCACTGCAGATGCACATTATGTTTCTTGGAGATATGTTTGCAAGCAAGCTTGGCTACGTACCTTCATGTGTTTGATGTAATGATGTATGCTATATACATATGTTCGTTTAAAATAATAAAAAAAGTATGTCATTTGTTTAATGAGAAATATCTTAGTCTATGTGGTAAATCATGATTAGGTTTGGACTAAAGCTCTAATGAAAGGAATTGTGCGAAAGACTGAAAGGAGTTTACTAAAAAATGAATTGCACGAGTAAAATGAAAGGCAAAGACCTTTCAATGCATGAAAAAAAGTCAATATTCGTTCGTCGAATATACCTGAAGTGGGAAATGATATGACAAGCTGACAAAATGTTAATTTGGCTCTTTTTAATCATTATCGTTGTATACACGGTTGGCTCTTTTTGCGGTCGGTTCAGCTAGTTAATTTGATGTTATGTTTTAGCTACTTGTGGACTATATTTTAAAAATGTTGATTGAACGAGTAACAGTGGTTCAGCTAGTTAATCAACAACACTGTTGTTCGAGCGAATAAATAGCTAAAATTGCTAATGAGAAATTATGATATCAATTAGATTTTAAAATTGTTCTATTCATTCGATTAACATAAGAATTTGTAAGCTCTAAGAGCCAAAGTGGAGTCTCCTCTCTATTACTTAATTTAAAACAATGTATATTAATTGCATGAGTAAGATCGAAGGAAAAGTCAATATCAACCTATATGAAACAATATATATTAATTGCATGAGTAAGATTAGCACTAGGAGTATATGTTTAACTGGACTAAGAAATGATGTGACAAAGCTAGCAAAAGGTTTGGTACTTTTTTATCATCGTTATCTTGCATACACTTGTACCTGATGATAATTCAGCGAGCCACAGATCGTAGCAGAGCCGTCGATATGTCCGAGTGGTTAAGGAGACAGACTTGAAATCTGTTGGGCTTCGCCCGCGCAGGTTCGAACCCTGCTGTCGACGAATTTTCTTTTATACATATACATACTTATTTTTTGCTTTGTTAAAATATAATGGGCTTTAGTTGGGCTTCGTTGCAGATTCAGCTCAATCAATAGGAGAAACAAGGCCCAGCGAATTACTACACCAAAACCAACCAGGTCCGTCCTGTCCGATTCCAACCACATAAACCAATCTCAATCACTATCTAATTAACCAACTCAACAATCCAACTAATTCCTGTTGGACGAATTCATGTCCTTCACGCAACAGACACAGAAACACACACCTCAATACGACTAGGAAGTCCCCCCTCTTGCTTCGATCGATTTATATTAGCAGCAAAAGATTGATTTTTTACATACCAACAAAGAAGAAGCAAGGCCCAGCGAATTACGCCGCCTCTGACCGCAGATTAATTGGTGAGTTCTTCTTCCCCTTATCGATTCGTTCGATTTGCTTCCCTTCTCCCCTGTTGCTTTGATATCGATCTATGCGGCTTGATTTCCTTCCTGGCCTCGTTTCCCCTTTCTATTCGATTCGTCGGGATTGGGCTCCTCGCCCCCTCTTGATTTGGCCGGCCTATCTGTTAATCCCCTTTTATTTCCCTTCCGTTTCCGCCTAAAGATTAGTAATTTTGACGACCGCTTCCTAATTTCGTACAGGTCAAGTGCCATCAGAGGCGATGGGTTTGAAAGTTGCTTCCTTTCTCCTACTCCTGCTAATCGTAACCTGTGGAGCTGCTCAAGGTCAAGGCAGTGATTTTGGTAAGCCCTACTCAACACCTTCCCTTCATTCTCAACTCCATGTCGTTAGCAACAATGACTCTTAGAAAACTATGAGTACTTTTTTTGACGTAACAACGGTAGAAATTCTGCCGGAATATATAGAAGAAATAGGGTACTTTCATTCTAATGCTTGTATGGGCAGCTGCCGTGAATATTTCATTTGGTTGAAATTTAACTTGAAGATCACCACCTGTTACTGACTTACTGATCTTCTTATCCTGGTTACCTATTGCATCATTGTTTCGGTTGCTGGCTAATGCATCCTTCATGGTGGTTCACTCATTTTGGTCAAGCTTTGACATGCATTCTTTACAGAATGCAATCTTCTTCTCATACTATGCCATGGTACACCATGATGTGGTCACAATAAATTACTGAAAATAGCGTTTTAAAATAAAGAATAAAAGAAAGTTGATGATAGCCTAATCTCATTGTTGGCATCTCTGATTTTCTCTCATACACCTATGTTGAAGCTAGTTGTGTTATGAGAATGTTTTGAACAAGCTAGTTGTGTTATGATTTTGGGTGCATTGTCGTTTTGAATAAAAAGATTATGGATACAACAAAGTAGAACTGCAAGGTCATGTAATGTGGCAGGAATTAACTAGTTCCAGCTTCACCGAACTGATGAGAATGCACTTCCCTGTTACCAATAATAGTTTTGCTCTTACTTCTTAATTATGTAACTAGAACTTATTTTTTTCGTTGAAGATCCTCATTACATTTTATTTAGGCAAAATTGGTTATGAAGCACTGGAAGTAAACGATTTCATTTTGATTCTGTTTATTTATTATTCACTCCTTTCCGATTGTCCATATTAGCCATAGTTAGTTCTTACTTTTTAAATGTGTACTAGGACCTATTTTTTTCATGACATTTTTTTTGGAAAAATTGGTTATTATTTATTTTCTTTCTGTTTATTTATTTATTTATTTATTATTCATTCCTTTTCAGTTGTCCTTGATCTACAAGCAACTGAGGCCGGGGATGTTAGCCCAATGTACAAGGAGCAAATTGCGTTGACCAAGATACCTGTAACTCTTGGGAGGAGCAGGCACAGCCCATTATGCTCAGCTTGTGAAAACATCACAAAGGAAGCTGTTGACTTTCTTAGTGAGAAACAAATACAAGATAAGATAATGGCAATCCTTGAGGACACTTGCTCTCAAACATTCTCATTTAAGCAACAGGTAATTCTTTTGAGCATTTTGATTTGGTTTGTTAGATCTGTATAATAGAAGTACAACCAGTTTGATCAAAACATATGGCATATGTAGGAATTTGGTTCCCTTAAGTACCAAGCAGGAAAGATAATCCATGAACAATAGTAGTTTAATGTGACCACTTTGTATCTCCGCAGTGTCTTGAAATGGTGGACTCCTATGCAACTCTTTTCTTTGCAAAAATTGGTGAGATCAAGCCAGATGAGTTCTGCAAACAGTATGGTCTCTGCAGGGACATGGCTCTTCTATCAGCTGTGAAAAGTGAAAGCACATGCGTATTCTGCCATCACATCATGGATGAAGTTATGTCCAAACTGAAAGACCCTGATGCAGAGGTGATTCCTTTTACCTTGATTACAAAATCACCTTAATGAGAGCATACATTTTGTTCCTAACATCTTGGGTGTGATGTTTACAGTTTGAGATAATTCAACTACTACTCAAGGAATGCAACAAGATTGAAGGTCATCAGCAGCAGGTAGAACATTTGAAATACTTGTAAAATAGTGAACTTCCTCTTTGAGCTAATGCTTCTTTGGTTAATTTACTTGAGTGACATGGGTTGATCAAAAAAATTTGTTGTTGGCAGTGCAAGAGGATGGTTCTGCAGTACGTGCCCCTGGTTCTAGTGAACGGTGAGAAGTTTTTAGAGAAGAACGATGTGTGCGCAATTATCCAAGCATGTGATGCAGGCAAGAAGACGACATTCAGCATCTCTTCACGGAAGTTGGTGCGTGACGCATGAGTAGTAGGAAGGTATACACGGATGAAGCGCTTGGAAAAGACAATGAAGTGGTTGGAGCTTGTACATAATATGATTACTATGAATGAATTAGGTCTGTGAAGGGGATAATCCGATAATTGTGTGCACACAAATGTTACTTGTACTGCTATGAGAAAATCAATAGCTACGGACTGATTAACTACTTTTGTGTCCTTGCTGCTGGGGTGTATTGAGCGTATTTGGAAACGACTAAATTTATATATGCAATAGAACCGGTCACAGAGATTTAGCATACATCAATTCTTACAGCGGTTTAACGGCTGTCAATTTATACGGTTTCAGAGGGCGTCATTGCTGTTGTCGATTCAGTCGTCAATTTCAGGCGTCTGGGCATATAGTGATAACCAGAATGCCACTGCAGTCAAAATCTGCAATATTATTGCCATAGATTTATTAACAGCTTCTCCCAAGAAGAAATTGTGCGGGGAAGTGACACTAGATTTGGCAGCATCTCCCAAGAAGTTTGGTGCGGAAGTGGCTTTGTTTTCGTCATCTAGATTTGCCGGGACGGGAAGGACGAGCACGGAGTCAACTCTTCGTTTCGTTGCGGCAATGACTCGCCGCCTCCGGCTCCGGGTGCGGGTGGAAGCGGCGGTGGCGTCCGTGGTGGCCGTCCTGCCACACGAGATCTCCCCGCTCATCAGCGCCGCCTCCACCTTCTTCTTCGTAAGCCACCTCGCATCCGTCTGTCGTCTATTGAATTGAATCAATGGCTGTATTGCGTGCAGATCCTGAGCTCCTACTTCGCGGTGCTGCCGCTGCGGGATGAGGGAGCCATCTCCCTTGGGCTAGGCACGCTCCCGGGCCTCTTCGCGGGGTCCCTCCTCCTCACCCTCCTCGCCGCCCCCGTCGCCTCCCTCGCCTTCTCCCTCCCCTCCATCCCCAAACCCAGGGTGAGTTCCCTCGCTTTCATTCCTCCTCACTTGCAATATTATCTTCATTAGCTTGCTTTATGCCACAAGCCGACCAATTTTTTTAATGCTAGTATTTCATTGTTCACATACAAATACTAGGTAAGTACTACTTGTTTTTTTTCTTTTGCAAGCTCACTTTTGCACCGACTGTAAGTCAAGCACACATAAATCGCGTTAGCTGCTCCAAGTTCAGATGCAGCCACATTTCGTGTGACTGGACCAATTCATGGGATTACTTAAGAGTACCATGTCAGCCATCGAATCGTGTCTTCTTTTTTTTTTTTTGAGAATACGCTTTGCGTATCTTTTGTATTAAGATTGAGAAGAAGCCTCAAACTATCGGGGGTGAACTCCTCGCGGCATCAGTTTTGCTAAAGGGGGGTGGGGGGGGGGAACTCGGGCCTTGCCGCCAACGCCCTGCTTCCTCAGTGGCGTCTCGAGCGACGTCTCTCATAGAGCGCGAGATGTTGTCGAAGACTCGACGATTCCTCTCCTTCCAGATAGACCACGCCACAAGGATGATCACGGTGTCGAAGCCCCGCCTGAATTTAGCTTGCACGCGCAATCTTGCGTCGGACCACCAAGAAGTAAAGGATGTCTCAGCTGGACGGGAAGAAGCGCTGCAGTCCAATTGAGCTCAAGATGATCCACCACAGCTGTTTAGTCTCAGGGCAAGAGAGAAGGATGTGGTTTAGAGTCTCATCCTCCTGATCGCAAAGAACACAGCGATCATTGTGTGGCAGACCCCGCCGGATCAATCGGTCGGCCGTCCAACACCGGTTATGCACTGCCAGCCAAGAGAAGTACTTCCATCGCGGTGGGGAGAAGTTCTTCCAAACCTGCTGGTGCGGGAACGCTTCTCGACCACAGAAGAGATGAATGTAAGCAGACTTGGTGGAGTACTGTCCCGATTCCTCCCAACTCCAGGTAAAGGAATCGGCTGAGTCAGAAAGAGTGACGGCATGCACCCGTGGCCAGATTCGCAGATATTGCAGGAAGCTTGCTACACCCAGGGCGCCGTTCAAATCTTTGATCCACTGACGATCGTAAAGGAATCGTGTCTTCTTTTGTCTGTTGAAAATAAAACACAATGCTGGCTTGTTTTGTGTGTGTGTGTTTCTGTATATTTACCATGCCAATGCAAGAATTGGGCCATTTCTTCAGTTATTGTAAGATGTTTTAGCTAGATTTCCCTTGACTAATACCAGCTTCTTTTGCTCACTTTTCTTCGTTTATTATCTACATTTTGATGAGGTCTCCGTTTTTTAGAATTCACAACATTCTGAAGAACGTTATGGACTACAAATGTTCTGGCTATTCTTGTTCACTGACACAAGCTAATTTTATCTTCTATATTCTTTCATTTCAGGCTTTGGTTTTCATACACAGGTTCTTCAGTTTATCCCTTCTTGTATTTTTTGTTCTTTGGTTTGCCTCTACCCCTGGGCATTCGGCATCTATCTCCCAGGTAATAAACATAGCTAATATCTTGGTTTATTTTGCAATTATGTGTAATAAAGTTATTACATTTTCCATGTAATTGGGAAAGAGGGGTGAAAAATACCCAAGCATGATTTTTCACTCCGTTTCTTTGTATATGCACCTTAATTTCCTGGTCAAAGATTGTCACACAAGTGAACTTATTTTTCTCTGTTTCTTGACGCGACAATCAAGTCAAGTGAAGATGCTTCAGATAAACCTCTTGGATGGGGAAACCACAGTTGGTTCTACATATTAGTGAGAATAAGCCTTTTTCTTTGGGTATGACTTTTCATACTGCATGATCATGTTCTCTCTTTCTTTTTTTTTCTAATCCTCCAACTGGTTGTTGATTTGAGTAACTATCTTGATTTGAAGGTTTCCTTGCTTAATCTCATCACAATATCATCAACATGGGCAAGAGTAATTGATGTAATGGATAGTGAGGTATCATTTACAGCATCACCAAAAAACAATTGGTTTTTACTGACACTAATTACTTTTGCTTCTGATATCCTTATCACTCTTTTAATTCAGTCAGGTTCAAGATTGTTTGGCTTTATTGGGGCTGGTGCTACACTCGGGCAACTTTTTGGTTCATTATTTGCTGCAACTATGGCATGGCTAGGACCCTGTACGTATGATTTTCTTAATAAGAAAATGAATTCTCGCCTTAAAATTTCTGGAATGCATTTTCACATCTCTGAAATGTGGCCCAGTTCTGCTCCTATTTTCATCTCTCTTGATGGAATTTGCTGCTCTGTCATCGAAAGGAATCCACATTGATACTCACGGATCAACAGAATTGTCTTCCACAATGTATGTATCCTTCTCGACATAGTTGTCAATATTCTGATTGATCTCTGACTGTTAATTATGACATGAGCAAACTGTATCCTATACTGATGTCCGGTTTTACTTTTGTTATTAAACCTAGGCTACAGTATACTTTGTGACTTCCTTCTTTTATAATCAATTTCAAAACTCTTGAATTGATTTTGTTACTTTGAATGTCTCATAGCAATACTGATAGATCACCTCCTGCTTATTTAATTCAACATTTTGGTGATTCCTTGTTTTGCTTATGATTAGAATATAAGATGGATCCCAATCTAATACTAACTGCAGAGCCGAACAAAGTCAAAATATAGAGGCTGAAGATGAAACGTCTTTGTTGGTCACTTCACAAGGATCACCGTCCCAAGTGACCCAATCTCAGAAAGCCAAACCTGAGATTTTTGTGATGTTTGAAGGTTTCTGGCTGATTGCACGCTCTCCCTATCTGATGTATATATCTCTATTTTTATGGCTGGGCGCTGTTGTGTCATCCTTCTTTTACTTCCAGGTATGGTTCTTCTACATATATTTATTGGCATGAATTAGTTCTGCTTCCGCATCACTGTGAGGATGTTGCTTCCTTAATTTCATGGTTTGAAAGATTCACCATTTACCATCCCAAATGCATTCTACCTGATTTCCAGAAAGTGACGATAGTTGCTACAACAATATCAAGCCCAACTGCTAGAAGAAGAACCTTTGCACTCATAAACAGCTTTATCGCTGTCTTTATTCTTGTGGGGCAGCTCACTTTGACGGTATTTTCATATCCGGATTATCCTCAGCTTATCTATTAAGTACCCCCTTTTCCAGTATTTATAAATGCTAACCCAACAAATTGTCCCCACATGACCAGTACATTTCATGGTGAAGTTCCTTTACGTTGCAAACTGAAATTTTTGTCTCATTAAGCTCTCTTCCTTTTCTTTTTTGTTTTGGTGGGAAAGGCCAATGATACATCCAAGCTTCATTTCTAACACCGCAAATATATCCACAGAGTGCTTATGTTTCCTCATACAACATTACACTTATTATTTAGTTATATACTCGTTCCTCATACAACGTTAACCTTATTATTTAGTTTTCCCTTCTGAAGTCTGATATAATTCCCGTACACTCATGGTCTTCAGCTTGACATTTAAGAGCTAACTTACATCTCATACCATCAAAATTTAAAAGAAGGGCAGCATTCATTACAATGTAGTCAGAATGATGCATTGTGTGCCTACATCACTACATGTGCAAGTACTTAACAACTTATTCACATTGACAAAAACAACATGATGAAAATATATCCTAGCCAACTTTCTGTTAGGAAACTGCAAGGACTGAGGAAGTTTTGCTAGTTTTGTTTTCTTTCATTTTGGGTAGGGCATTCTTGAATTTTCTTTACTGATACCTGTTATGAATTAAACAACTATTTCAGGGTCGTATCCTTACTATAGCTGGTGTAACAGTGGCCATATGTGCATCCCCATTCATTGCCACATTGAATATGGTTGCCCTTGCTCTATGGCCAACTTGGGTTGCTGTTGCTCTCACCGAAACAATTCGAAAGGTATATATAGACCCAGGAGCTATAATTGAACTTTTGGTGTAATAACCGTTTTTAACCATTGAATGGTACTTTCCAAAAGTCACATACAAGATAATATTTGCATATCACCTGGATATTCAAATTGGAGAGTTGAGTGCCTGAGACATTAATTTGAATTTAACTTAGAGTTTGAATTTAATTTAGAGTTTTGCACATCAAGGATATCTAGCACTTATAATCCATTTTCATGCAATTAGGATTTTGGATCTTAGCTCTGTTTCATTCAGTTAGTTTGCTGCTCTTCCAATCTCGTCTTTCATTCTTTGTAGGTAACTACTTATGTTTTGACAAGACCTGGAAGGGAATTGCTATTCACAGTTGTCTCACAGGATGAGAAGTACAAAGCCAAGGTAACAGATGATGCCCTTGCCTAATCTGAATTCAGTGGACATTAGAAACAAAATAAGAGCATCTCCAAGAGAGGAGCCAAAACATGGCTAGGCAAATGTCTATTTGGCTATTTTCTCTTCAATTTGGCATTTCATTGTTCTTGTGAACTCCAAAGGACTCTCCATTTGTATGAGAGGAGACTAGTCAATTTGAGAAGAGACTAGCCAAATTGAAAGTAGAATGTGAGTTGTTGCTACGTGGGGCCTACAGATGGTTACCTTTCTACTATGAGAGATGACTAGCCAGATTTGGCTATTAAAGGAACTTGTTTGGCTATTAGTATAGCTAATGATTTAGCTCTTCTCTTGGAGATGCTCTAAGACATTGATATGGGCACAATTATTGGGTAAACATCGCCGGGAAGATAGCCGGGCGACGTCGGCTTAATTGGGGTGAGAGGAGAATCTAGGGCTAGAACTTGAGAGGAACTAACTTTGATTATTCATTGCCTAATAAAAACAGATACAATCTCATCCTTATATAGATGAGATGACTTGACTCCTAAGAAAGAAACTCATCTAATCTTATCTGCTAATTAACAACTAAACCTATGCTACAGTACTCGCGATATTGTTTATGGGCCTGTTGGGCCTACTGCCCGTAACATTACATCCCTCCTTTCGAGCAGCTCGTCCTCGAGCTGCAACATGACCTTGGACTACAGGCTTGAATGACTCACAACCCAGACAATATACCTAAAACTTAAGCCTTTTACATCTCGGCTTGTTGGATTATTATAAAACAAATCTAAGATTATGGAGCCCTGTGCTATTCTATTGTCAACAACCCAAGGTGGGCCCCATCCAGATGCTCTCAATGAAAGTAGAAGTCTATGCCATGATTTAAGCTTCAAAGTAAATCTGATCTGGTTGCTAGAATAGCTAGCAGATGGACATGGCATGCTCAAGTGAGATCCATGTAGCAGATGGTCTCCCAGATTCGGCGCCGATCCTGCCTCTTTCACTAGCCGAAAACAACGCCGCTGTTGTTGTTGCCATGGCCAAGCTCGTGAGACTGATCTGAACACGTCATCTTGCTCCGCCAAGATGGTCAACGGTGAGAAGGGTTGGGGTGTTGGCGCTGTGGCCAGCGACTCCATTGTTGTGATCACTGTCGCCTCCTGCTTGGTACCCCTTCCTTCACCATGCATTCAGTTCGCAACGAAGCTGCAAGCTCCATGTCCGCTTTTAACTCATAGGCTATCGTGGCGATGGACGTGTTGCTAGTGGGTAGAGGCAACAATGGAGGTCCTTTCATAGAAATCAGGACCGGTGGTGTCTTGGTTGGCAGCGACGACACAACATCCCTTTTCGTTGGTGGTGCCGCTCCGAGGATTCCGTCTCCTTGCTTGGCCTTCATCGGTAGTCCATCTTCTGTCTTCGGCTTCTCCTCATGCGCAATGTACAGATCACGGTTCATGGAGATCAGCATATCAAGGGCCAGATCTAGCTTGGAGGAGATGGCCGCATAATCCACATGTGAGGTTGTCGATACGGCCTGGCGTTTGGCTTGTTCGTTGTCGGTGACACGCCGGGTGGTGAAGATGGCTGGAGATGCACCAAACTTGGCTTTGATCTGCTTAGCAAATCAAGGCCAAGTTGTTGTCGCGCATGACCAGATTGCTGAGGAGAGTGAGCTCTCCCACCGCCGATGCCACAAGGCAGCCGCACCAACTAGGTGTTGTGATGCTAGGTGCACCTTCTCCTCCAGGGTGCGCTCCTCCTCGAAGAACCGCTCAAAGCGATCCAACCAAGATTAAGGGTCTTTCGTTCCGTTGAACGTCGGAAGCCCTAGGTAGTAGTATCGAGAGACTCGTGCCTCCCGATGAACGGAACCCCTGCCGCAAGCCATTGATGGCGGAGCAGCAGTTGGCCCCGATACCAAATTGATATGGGCACAATTATTGGGTAAACATCCGGGAAGATAGCCGGGCGACGTCGGCTTAATTGGGATGAGGAGAATCTAGGGCTAGAACTTGAGAGGGACTAACTTTGATTATTCATTGCCTAATAAAAACAGATACAATCCCATCCTTATATAGATGAGATGACTTGACTCCTAAGAAAGAAACTCATCTAATCTTATCTCCTAATTAACAACTAAACCTATGCTACAGTACTCGTGGTACTGTTCATGGGCCTGTTGGGCCTACTGCCCGTAACAGAAATTTGTTTGTATGCCATAGAAACAAAAGAATACATCCATGCACACGGAGGGCTAACAAAATTCTTGATCCCTGGATTGCTCACCAGTTTTCATCAATTTGCATTGTATTATAGATGCCTCCTCTGGTAGATATCAAGCATATATGCATGTAGTGTGTTCTATCTTTCACGCTGTTGTTTCTACACCTGATGCCAAGTGAACAACGTAACCATTCAATATTGCTCTGTTTTGAGTTCACTGAGGCGCATCAGAGTTAGTCTTGTCTCTTAAAATGGAGAGTCGGTGATAAGCAATGAAATTTCAAGTTGAATTTCCAAATTAAGTAAGATCTCATAGAAAAATAGTCAGTTTTTCAGTTGCTTTCTTAGGCTCGAACTGTTTCCTCATCAGATTATAAGCCGAAGACAAAATTTGAATTTCCAAACTTAATTTTGGAGTCGATTTTATGTATTTTTCATCATAGTTTTTTTTTTTGTAGATTTGTCTTTTAAACTATGGGCAACACATCTACAAAAGTTTGACCTACAAATTATCTTTTAATTTTGAATATGCATTTTGGCCTTTCAGGCCAAACTATGAGGCTATTAATCTTATTGTGAATATCAGATTATATTTGAAATAATCTTAAATATATGTTCATAAACTAATGACCAGATTCAATGAATATATTTTTTTCATAGGTATGTATTGATGTCGTTGTTCAAAGGCTTGGTGATGCAACAGCTGCCGGAATATACAGTTTGTTGTTCAGCAGCCTTGAGAAGAAGGCATCCATGGTCACCCTCTACGCATTGCCGGTATGGGTCATGGTTTGAGTCATTGTAATTGTATTGGATAACCATATAGGATTGCTTAAAATGGCGTATGCTGTCAAGTGCATAAATCACTGAAGAATTATCTCTCTCACTTCTGATAACAGCTCTGCTTCTTGTGGCTTCTCACGGCATTTCATTTGGGCCGGCTCCAGACAAACCTTGCCAAGATTCAGGTTGCTTCTTTTGCATCTTAGATTCCTAGACAGGTACTTATAGAAAAGATCGTTGTAGCTTACTTATTCGCTTGTAGTGATGTTGATTCAAATGCTCGATACGGGGACTGCTGCACATACCCACAGAAATGCATAATGTAACCGGCAGAATGTAGAACGAAATATGGCACATGGACAAGTTAGGTTGCCATCCGCGTTGATGTTCCTTTTGCCTCCCGAAATGGCAGCAGATTCATGGTGAAACATTTTTTTGTTTTCAATTTAGCACTAGGATTACTACAGGAAGGATACAACATAGAGAAAAGAAGTATACTGCGGGAGTAGGTGTAGAATAGATGAGTATGTGATCTCTGCATCTATTTTTTGCAAAGAACCGCAATGTATGTCACTCGTTCTAGTGTTAATGGAAAAACAAGGATGAATTTGTTGGGTGTTTTACTTCTGGTGGGATCAATATGATTTGGAGGCATGTACAATTTATTTTGTTTTGATGCTACAACAGTTGGAATATTGCTATGACACTTTCTGGTTACTTGTTGAGTTGCTGGTCATGTTTAGTTGTTTACATTTGAAGTGGTAGACCTGCTTCAATTTTCATAATGCCTGCTTAAAGGCAAGATGTTTTATTTTTTAAATGAACCCAAGATTGAAGGGTGACGAGTAGAATGAATAATGTCCTGCATGATCTTTGTGCTAATGCCTTTTTAAAATTACGCGCGAAGAATCACCGCTCGCGCGTGGTATAAAACGCGACGCACGCATGCACACCGATCGAATCATCAATCTCCCATCTCCGTGCTCTACTGAATATTCCTTCAGTAACCACTAGCTAGCTAGCTGCTGATCAGTGAGTGATCTGATCACTCGTCAAGAAGATGAAGATGAAGATGATGATGTCACCGGCCGTCATCCTCCTCGTCGTGGCTGCTTCCATGATGGCGACGATGATTCAGCCATCGGAAGCAAGGATCCGGAGAAAGACAGCCATGTCCTCCTCATCGGATACCCGCTCCCTCCGATTCCCCATCGGATTCCCCGGCACCCGCCAACGCTTCCCCGGATCCCGACCATCCCCACGTGGCGCCGCGGCGGCGCCGCCGTCCTCCTCCGCCGCCGGCAGTTCGCTGCCGTCGCCGTGCGGGAGACCATCATCATCGCAGACGGTGCCGGGGACCTACATCCCCGGCATCCCGGGGAGCGGCAGCGCCGGTTCGTCGTCGGTGACGTCGCCGTCGACGGAGTGCGTGACGTCACTGGCGGGGCTGACGACGTGCGCGTCGTTCCTGACGGGGGCGGAGGCGGACACGCCGGCGCCGTCGAGCGAGTGCTGCGGCGGCCTCGGCATGTTCCTCAACAGCACGGCGGCGGCGGCGGAGGGTGACCGGACGTTGAGGTGCTTGTGTCCCGTCATACTGGGTGACGTCAACCGCATGCTGCCAAAGCCGGTTGATCCGGTGCGGATGATGTATCTTCCCATCGCATGTGGCCTCGTCCTCCCTCCCCAAGTCCTCTTCATCTGCTTCAGTAAGTAGCCGCAGCTACTTCATCTCCGTTTAATTGTTAGCTTCTTCTTTTACTGACGAGAATTTCTGATGAAAAATTGCTTCTTTCTTGTGATGGTTTCTGGCAGCCGGGCAGCCTAACCCACCGGTGCTCACTCGTGTTCCTCACTCCTGGTCCACACTCTCCTCAGGCAAGGCATAGTTTGCTTTCTTATTCACTGAAATTTTGCATTGATCATTCTGAATTTTTGCATTCTAAGGCAGTTTTTTCATGCAGCTCTGTCACCTTGATGCTTCACGATGATCGGATCAACTAAAGTTATGGATGATTCAGTGTCTCTGTTTAACCTTTCAAAGCTGTTCATCTTCAGGGTTGTGTTTTCAGAAACAGCTGTGCCTGTGCTTCAGAAAACTAGTTAGCCATTTACCATACTGCTACATAACAACTCGACATAAGATTGGTTGGTACATCATGCGTGGTGTAAGAACATATTTCTTATTTATTATAGGAAAAAATATGTAAGTGCAAGTATCATATTCATCATCAAGTATTCTTTCTACACAGCTAAAGAGTGTGAAATCTGGGGCAATAAGAAAACTGAAAATACAGACCAACTGCACCGCAAACTTCCAGTAGTAATGGATTGCTTTCTCTAGAAACATTAACTTATTATCGGGAAAACATAACACTAAATTTAACCACAATACTCTGAATTTACAAGGCAATATGTATGTGTGGGCTCCCAGTTACACAATTGGTTGCCAATATGATTAAGCAATCTGCAAAACAAGGAACCAAGATAATCCAGAGCAATGCCATCTTCCGGCACTTCCTTATTTATCTTATTATTACCAGATACCAGAGTGCATTATATCTTGTCTGGGATTTATTCTGAGGATAGGTCAAATCAAAACCTCCTCATCTGCACCATCTAGCAATCTGGCAGCATAAGGAATTTAATTTGCACAGATTCGTTTATTGAGCTCGACCATATGTTTACTGCATTTCCTGGCCTGTTGACTTAAATCTGGAATATCAAG
>CM002479.1:579870-630846 GCA_000325765.3 Leersia perrieri
GCTTGCAACCGACTCAACCAAACTACCCCTGATTGTACATCATACATCATGTAGCCTTCCTTCTCTACATCATCTCACTTTTCTTTCACGAACCATTCAGACACACAACGGCCATTTATTTATATGCTAGTAGTATATATACCTACTAATTTACAACAAATCTGCTTGTTCTTCGCTGTACGACTGTATCCCGGTCTGTCTTCAGGAATCAACAACAGCAGGTATATATAGCTGGCAAATGATGTGCTCTCCATAATGTTGCAAACAAATTCAGACATTGTTCTTCTCTGGATGAAATTTAAGATAAAGTTGGTAACCACTAATCCAGTGCACATGTTGACTTTCGAAACCAATAATAAGATAGTGCACACTAATAGTGTAATGAATGAATACTATAATTTTTTGCAATCCATCTTCTAGAAGACCATCTTGCTTCTAAAGGTCAGGGGTCGTTTTTAGCTTGTACCTGCCATCAGCCATGGAAGAAAACGTGGTGATTGTGGCAGGCATATATAGTGATTAAAGAAAAACCTTGATGACAATGAAAAGGACTAAAGGGTGAAATTTATATAGCCAAGTCAGGATGCATGAGTATGGCACATCTTCACAGGTTTACTTTATCTCTAGGTACTTTGAGATGTAAAGTATTGTTTTCTCTTTTTTTTTTCGGGGGTAAAGTATTGTTTTCACTAATAACTTGTCGGGTAGAAGTAACCAGTGGTGGGCAACGGAGTAGTAGGGTGTATATAGCTTAATGAGAAGTTTGTAATTTTACACCCTAATGAGTAGAGTAGTAGGGTGTATAAAACTTTGGAAGTTTTATGCTTATGCGTAACAGCGTGGTGCTGTGCTGAATGCGTCAAACTGTCAAAGAAGAAGAAGAGTTCAACACAAGTGGGAGAGGGGAAGAGGCCGGTCTGGGTCTGGATGCCAGATGACAGAGAATGACATGTGGGCCCAGAGAGGAAGAGCGCGTTTTTGACAGGGCCATCTCACTCTCCCCCGTCCGCGTTCGCACCTCATATAAAATTCCTCTCTTTTATTTCTGCCAATTCCTGGATTTCCATTTTCATCTTCTTCCTCCTCGCGATTTCAGCCTTCTTCCTCCTCTCGCCTCCTGTCTCGCTAGCTGCAGCGCACGGTCGGCCGGCCTGCATCGAGCTTGATCTCGTGCGTGCGACTGTGTCGATTTGTTTATTCCCAAGAAAGAGAGAGGAGGGGGAAAGAAGGAGAAGAGAGGCTGGTGGCGTTAGGTGGCTCTCTCTCTGTAGCATAGGGAGCGAGCCCCCAACCAACTGCTCCAATCCCCTCCTTCCTTTCCTTTCGATTACCTCTTGGATTCCATTCATTCATTGATTGATTCCACATTAATTCGAGAGCGACGAGGAGGCCTTAATTTGAAGAAAAGATAGCAAAGGAACAATGTGCCCGCTGCGGGTGATCCTCATCTTCCTCTCCGCCACCATCGCCGGCTTCTTCCTCATCCGAGGTCTCAACGCCGAGCCGGACTCCGACCTCCTCCACGACGACGCCGACGGCTCCGAATCCCCTAGGGCCGCCGTGCCCCTCCATTCCAAGGTGAAATTTCCTATCTTTCTTGGTGCCGCATTGGCTAATTACTCCACCCTATTCTTAGCTTAGGTTACCTCACAAACACGTTTCCTAGATAGACTGGGTAACGCTTTTATCCTACTTCTTCATGCTAGGAGCTCCATTCCCCTTTGGAAGTGAGAACCTCCATGTTCTTGCAAAGCAAATATTTGTGTATTGTCTTTGGAGTCTTGTTTGCAGTTACTCGATGTAAAAGCTAGCAGTTATATGAAGGATATCTTCTCGCTAAGTATCCTATGAAAAGTAGAGGAAAAAAAGTTAAATGCTGCAGCAATGCCAAATTTGCAGAAAAATAAGGGAATCATGTTTCCTAGTTAGTGCATAAAACATGCTGTCTCATTGTTTTTTCTTTCTCAGCAGTACCTTACCAGAGACTTAACATAATCAACTCAGTCGCAACAACAAAATCCAATGGCGCTATGCTAATTTGTAGATACACAGCTTCATTTGAGGCTCTCTAATTTTTGCCAGGCTGATATCAATCAGAGCAAAATTTTCAGTAGACTTTTATTCATTGACTTTTGCTGATTGTCTAAAGCTTGGAGGTTGAAAATTAAGGAACTAGCACATATCATTCCGCAATCTTGTGCATACATGTGTTGGATCTACTTATACGAACTTATATACTAATATCACTGTTTTAGACTTTTAATTGATACCACAAAAGTCAAAGATTTTATCTGTTATTATTATTATTAAAAAAATGAAATATGCTCGATAAGAAATGTTGCTTGAACAGCTAGCTACTCATACATGGTAATGTGCATGGCTAATGGCTAGTTGACGGCACTTCTTACATTTATGTTGAACCATGGATCATGGTTTTGCATTGTGAACCTGTCCCTAAGGATTATGTAGGATAATTGTTTATCATACTGGAGAGTGGAGATGGACTGTTGAAAGAAGTACAAGGAAAAGAATTGGGTTGTTGTGTAGTTGACAACATCTGAGATTCATGTTTCCCAAGTCCTGCAACTTAATAGCCCCAGTTTATGCTGCCTCCATTGTTGCCTCTTTCGTAGCCCCAGTTTATAATGCCACATCTTCATGCTTTCTGAGTGCGTGTGCTTGTATCTCTTAACCAATCTACTGTTAGTAATTCATAATCTTGGGCTTTATGTTTCGCCCTTTTGCTTTTTTTACATAATTTCCTTTCAGCTGAAGTATAACTTCACATGAAAATGTAGGTTGGGTCGGCTTTGAAAACAGGATTCTGGACAATGGTTGACATGGCAAGTGGGAAGTACCTTTGGCGCACTCTTGTTTCGCCACCGACAAAATGTGAATCTGAGAAGACCCAGTGATGGTGTTCAGATATCTATATCATATTTGGTTGATTTGTGAACAGATGTAACCCCAAATGTGGCTAGGTTTTGTTCATGAAATGTCACACGGTGGCAACTGTAACATGAGGATTACATCGTGAGACGAATATACAAATAGTTCACGTTTGAGCCTTGTCATGTAACTTATTACGGCGAGTAGAAAACTTGGGGCAATGCTGGGTATATGGCTTATTAATATGATGAGATTTGGACTGAACTTTCTTAATAAAATGGTTATGCTGTATGCTTGGACAGAAAGTATTCTTTTTTTTTAAAAAAAAAAACTGAACTTTGTTTTGTTGAAATGGTACTTGAACATAGCTTTCTTCCTTTCCATGTATTGTTTGAAGTATCTGCCCAGAACTGTGTATCTGAATTATCCTGTTTGGTGCCTGGTATTTGTGATGCCACTTGTAAAGTAACAATTTCATGGTTCATCTCATCTTCCGGTAAGACATATGACCGCAATGTTCAAAGGGAAATTTAGTTATATCCATCCTGGTAACATAACTGGTACTGCATGCTGCCGCATAGAAGGCACAAGGATAAGCTGCCTGAAGAGTAGCAGGGGGTCGCAAATCGCAGTGTCTGCAATACCAGTGCATGCATGCATTTCATAGCAAATCACAATGTTAGCTAGAAACGTGGAAAATAAATGCATAATGTGCTCTTGAAGTCTAGCCCATTGCTCTCCTGAAGAACGCACAACCAAACAAGCTATCAAAAATAATGAGTTGATTGCCAGCAAGAATTGAAACTGCCTGGTAGCTAGAGTATTTTCATACAGTTAGCAAGGTTGAGTCTTACATACCATGCCATGCACCAGGGCCGTCCCGTGAAATTTGGGGGCCTCTGCGAAATTTTAACCGGGCCGGCTAAACTGAAAAGATGAAATGAAAAGTATATAACATTGTAATTTATAAGAATATATGATGTGTTTTTATAACTAAATATAGTATCTTATTGACCATCTTGAATAAAAAAATGTGATGGAGTGAGTGGTGGGCTTATTTGGTTTACTCCTAAAATTTGTCCTACCAATATTTTAGATGGTCAGTTTTGCTACTACCAATTTTGACATTATAGGATATACTAATCAACAAAAATTAATAGGAAATCAAAATCTATATGATACTATTGGAATTGCCAAGATTTTAATGGTACTAAACAAAACAAGTACATATTTACCTGATGGTGTGACGATCTAATGGATTAATCACTGATGATGGGTGAGAGTGATTAGTCATGCGGCGTACAAACCGTGAAGCTGCATGGCCCTGAGCGGCTCCGGCGTCCGGCCGTACGCGCCATAGGGTCACTGAACGCGGAGCGACGCTGGCATGACGATCAAAAGAAAATGAAAGGACGACACTGGATCGTTGGATTAGGAACGCTCGCACCAGCACACTTAGTTGAGTCTTGGCTCTTGGGCCATCGGCCTGCTGGCTTTCAGAAGCAATTGGGATTCAGACGTAGTGCTATATGTACAGAGTATATTGGTGTTTGGGGGCCCTGTGCGATTGCACCGCGCACCCCCCTCGGGACGGCCCTGCCATGCACTAATTTAGAGTACCAAATTTCCAAACATACTCAGTAGTCTCTCACAGTCCATGTGGACGACAATAAATTTGCATATCCTCAGTTTCAGACAACCCACTGTATTTCATAGTCAGAAAATGTGTAGCATATGGACTTGTGCTTGACCATCAAGGGAACATCCCGTTGCTGATGATCGCCTTTACGGCCACCATGTGCAGGCCGGTGAGGACAGCAAACTGAGAGTCAAACAGGTCGTCGCGTGTGATACCGAAAATCTTTGCAACACAGAATCTCCCAGAGCCAAGGCTGATGAGGCGAAGATAAACCGGCGACCAGCATTTAGGAATGTCAAGATCCAGCCAAGTGTATAGATTCCCACCCTGTTTATTGGTCAGATCACAAGCACACAAGCTGTAGGGATATTTCCCAGACGATATTTCCCAGACAATCCAAACCAAAGCTTGAGCTCCGGCACATACTCAGCTCTCCCTGAGAATGGCATTGTCCACATCCACATGAGTGGATTCCTGCCTACATGCGACCGCCATTGATGTGCGACTGTGTCAAAGTCATGAGTGCCGCTTTTGTTGGAAGAAACATACATACCATGAACTAATTCGAATTGATGTTAGAATGGAGTACATACATACCAGGTACTAATTAAAAAATATTACTCAGATTCCAGAGAACCAATCCTAGTAATTAATTAAGTAGTCTCTTACAGTCCACTAGCTAGATGGAACGGTGGATGATATATTGCATATCAGATTAAAGCTAGCATTGATTGCTTCAAATATGAAAATGAAATTAGGGCATGAACATGCATACGCTAGCTGCTTGATAACAAAATAGATGAAATCCTCAGCTTCAGATAACCCATTCGATGTTATCGTCACAAAAGGGGTAGCAGATGGACTTGTGCTTGATCATCGTGTTCACCTTGAGAGCGAACCATGTGTAGGCCAGTAAAGACAGCGAAATGGCCCCCAGGAATTGGGCTGTCAGAATCAATTGTGTCATCGCCATCATCCTCGTAAAAGGATTCATACATTGGGTCACCTGCTGTAGAACATAACATTTTGACGACACAAAGTCTGCCAGAGCCTAGGTTGATGAGGTTGAATTTGCAGGGCAAGCAGGATTTAGGTATGGCAAGGTCCACCCAAGTGTGGTGCACTGTGGGTGGCTTTGGCTTTAGCTTCACTGCATCATCACCATGGTCATTAATGGAAAGGAGATCAAAAGCACACAAGGTGTAGGGGTGATCAGGAGACAATCCGAACCAGAGTTTGAGATCTGGCACATACTCAGCTTTTCCATGGAATGGCATTGTCCAGTTGCCGACCCTGTTCCACTCACGCCGCACGTGTCGAATTCGTAAGTGGCATCTGTCATCTCCGACCTGGAAATGTAGATTTTGGAGCCATCGACCACCGTGTAGGAGTCAATGTGGGCTTGCCTGAAGTTGGCGAAGGGTGGTGGCGGTAGAGAACGCCAATAGGGGGACCTCCAAGAAAAACTTCCCTTGCCATTGCCACGGGAAGAAGAAGAAGTAAAAGAAGAAGTGGAGTAGTCGAGGACTTCGAAGCAATGTTGCAAGCATTGTGGGCTGGGACTCTGGGGCATGACGTAGAGGCCATCCACGGCCTCGCTGTTGCTGCTGCAGGCCTTTTTGATGGAGATGGGGATGGCATCATGAAACTTGGCACAAGTGAGGTTGGGAAAGGCGATGGAGGAGGAGTCGTCGGCATCGAAGACGAGAGTGTGTCCCTTGTGGTCGCCGACGATGATCTTGTTCTCATCATCGCCGAGGAGAGAAGCGAACTCGAGGAACCCACGACTGTAACTAGCCATGGGGGTGGCTTTGAAGGTGAACATCGGCTGGGGAAGCTCCTCCAACATGTCGAGATGTTGCTTCGTCGTCTTGCCGAGTGTTTCTTGGGATTCTACCACAGTTGCCTCCTCAGTTGATGGGTAGAAGAGACGACTCACGGGAATGCGGCTCAGAGAATACAGTCCACTCAGGTTCCTATCCACCACAAGGTTCAGGAATCGTCGCCCCCCCATCGACATCGATCCGTTCCTTCCCTGAACAAGTAAAAACGACAAGCTCAGACCCAGATCGAGAAGGAAAACAGATAAGAAGAAGATGAAACTCGTCGTACGTATGTACCTGCAGCAAGCAAGAAGCACAGGGAGGGAGGGAGAGAGAGATGTGGATTTCCTTTCAATTCCTTGCAATCTGCATACAGCTAGCAGTACTGGGGATTATGATGCAGATCGGTAGAATTAGGTCAAGCCGTCTTTCTCTTGGATCGATCTTTACTGATCGATTTGATCTAACTATACATAGGCGTGGCTTTTATGGTAATGGGCCGACATACTTACTGGGCCAATCTAGTAAGCCTGACCAGAGAGCTCACAGCCCATATCTTTCTATTATCTTGACAGTTGCACTGCACCTAACAACAACGAATAATCTGGTTGAGTTTTTTTTTCCTCGTCTCTTGGAAATTCATAGTGCACACCCACAAAATATACTTTTATTTACTGGTTACTCGTTAAAGGTTTACTTAGTGATCATGACAGATTGTCGGCCAGACTGTTTTTTTTTAACATGTCCTATGAATGAATACAAAATTACTGTATATAAATGTATAGTGGTAGGACTGAATGTTGCATGACGGACGGCATGCCTTATCTGAAACTTATTTTCTAATCTAATTTTTAAGTGATCTTATCAGGAATATGTCATGAACTCTCAGTATCATTGGTTTAAAAAAAAATTCTCAAATCATACCAAGGACAAAAGCATCGAGCATTCTAGGCTAGGTGCGAAATTTCCAACTTGCAATTAAAGAGTAGTATAGCCTCTGTCATGTGCTACAACTTGTCACAGCTGCGATTGGGTTGTTCAGATTAACCAGATCCAGTCGGCATTTGGACAGTCTGATTAGTATTATTATCATCTTGGAAAGTTCTTGGGTGATCAATTAGGACCGTGAAAAATATGCTCTTGGCTGTTGGATCTATCCTCAATGACAGGGACAATTTATTTTCCTCAACTCACAAGTTGATCATTTATAATATTTTGAGTTCAGACTTATCAACATATGTTTCATGATTCATCTTTCGTTTTACGACAACTTCACTTTCTGTGACATACACAAGGATATCCTAAACGTCGAACTATTATTTACACTTTTTCTAGAGAAAGCACAACCCTTTTTCTGTTTTTTTTTATGCCTATCTGTTGCTATCTTGGGAGGACTGCACTGCACACTAGTTCTATCTTGTGCATCCACAAAATGAGCATATGACAGCTGAGCACCCCCTTTGGAATTGTTGATATGAAAATTCACTTGACAATTCGGTAAAGGAATTCGAGAAAATTTGAACTCCTGATAAAAACTTCATACTGCAAGCAATTTGCTGAATTTGCAAGCTTTACATAAGAAACAAAGAAAAAGGACAGATAAGCTTCCCTTTAGAGATGGAAGATCTGATAGAAGAGTTTCTGTTCTGGCATTAACTAACTTCCGATTCATTACTGAACATTTATACATTGAACAATGACTTTACACAGGTTTGACATGAGCTTATTTATGTTAATATTGCCACAGCATTCCACCCAAACAGACGTTAAGACAGGACATGGACGAATAGCTGAAGAAAGCCACCTTTTTATAATTCAGATCAACTTATCATAAAATTACTGTCTCAACAGACTCAATCTAAATGTTGCATACATTGCCTCAGCATGAACTCTCCAAACACAATTGCGTCTATTGCCGCAACATGAATCTCCAAATACAAAAAATATAATTACTAAAAAGAACACATTCATGATAGATAAAATCACTTGAGCTAAAACCTAACGAATTCAAGAAAAAGAAACAGAAATTAAATTGCCTGAGACATCCATCTCAATGCCAGGACAAGACAATGTCCTTCAGAGCTGGCCGGATGCCCTCCTCTAATAACTGTCGGTACTCCAGTGGATCACCATTTGTTTGCTTCATCTCGATGATATGATAGGAATTGGTGACCTCAAATATCTCGGTGTCAAACTGAATAAGACCATTTCTTCCCTCCTTCCTCCCTTGCATCTTCACTACACCGTTGTCTTTCTTCCTTACCCTGAGATTCAGCACCTTCGCGACATCTTCCAGCTTTGAGATGATGGTCGAGGAAGATTTATCTGAAGTGAACCTTGCCTCATTTCTGCGGTCCTTTTCGATGAACATGCCAGAGAGATCAAACCCCGTCGAGAAAGAGATAATTTCAAAGGCATTTAAGTTTGTCACTGACATGGGCTTCGCATCTTCATGAGTATTTTTCTGGCGTCTAGCACCAAGAGTCGGAGCAACATTTTTGACGGTGTTTTCATTTAAATCTCTTTCCTTCAAAATACGGTTCTCCTCAGGACCTTTCCGGAACCAGGTGGACTCCTTTATCTTCTGGATTGAAATCCTTGTGTTTGGGTTGGGGTCCATGATCTTGTACAGCAACTTCTGGAGTTTGCGTGAAAACCAGCTGGGGCACCTGAATTCACCGTGTTGTATCTTCCGATACATCTCCATCAAGTTTGGGCCTCGGAAAGGGAGATAACCAGCAACAAGAACAAAAAGGATAACACCACAAGACCAAATATCTGACTTTGCACCATCATATCCTATCTTGCTGATCACCTCTGGAGCTACATATGCAGGTGTGCCACAGGTGGTATGGAGTAAACCATCTTGCCTCTTCGATTCTGAAAGCGCACTTAATCCAAAGTCTGATACCTTCAGGTTCTCATTCTCATCTAACAACAGATTCTCAAGCTTCAAGTCCCGGTGGTACACTCCTCGGCTGTGGCAATAATCCACTGCACTAATGAGCTGCTGGAAGTACTTGTGTGCAACACCCTCTGTAAGCTTGCCACGCTTTTCAACCTTTTCAAAGAGCTCACCACCTTTCACATACTCCATGACAAAGTAGATCTTGTTCCGTGTTGCCATGACCTCATGAAGCTGAACAATGTTCTTATGAGCCACCAACCGCATGGTTCTGATCTCACGTCTGATCTGCTCCGAAAGCCCAACCTTCAACGCCTGCTGTTTGTCCATCATTTTTATAGCCACACTCTGGTTTGACTCCAGATTCCTTGCATAGTGCACCTTGCCAAATGTTCCTTTCCCCAACAATCTCCCCAACTCATACCTCTCCATTAGAATCTTCCCTCTAGTCTCCATGCCTACAGAGATATAAATCTCAGGGCTATCTTTTGGCTGCCAATCAGATGGATTGCAATGGTTTAGCCATCCTCCCCAAGGTCATGATCCCGGATGGAGAACAGCATTCTTATAGCTTCGTCTTGTTGGAGTTTGAACGGTGTGGAATTGGTGCAGGAAAGGTGAACACTCACATCAAGAGTTGAGCAGATTAATAGTGCTGGTGAACCAGCAATCTGCTTTATCTCACAGGAGAAATTTCTTCTATGCAAGCACATCTTTCAGCATTCCCTGAGGTTTTAACTGCTTGTCTTTTATGAAGTTCCCTGCGCAAACAAAAACAGACATCAGATTCAATTCAGTAATCGAATATTCTAGGATAAGCACACATCTGCCAACAACTTATGTATAAACAAAAGAAAATACAGTACTAGGTAGGAGTATATAAAATACTACCTCCGTTCCTAAATGTTTGACGCCGTTGACTTTTTGACACACATTTGATCGTTCGTTTTATTCAAAAAATTATATGAAATATATAAAACGATTTATGTGGATAAAAGTTTAGTTAATAACGAGTCAAATGATATGAAAATAACTAATAATTTCATAAATTTTTTGAATAAGACGAAAGGTCAAACATACGTAAAAAAGTCAACGGCGTCAAACATTTAGGGACGGAGGTAGTATACAGATGCAGGTGTAAAAGAAAGAAATCGATCACACAGAAGTTACAAATATATGTATGGGTAATTGGAATGCAGAATTTTTCGAACGAATTTGATATAATAGTTGTTAAACTTGCGCTCTGTTTTTTCCATTATCCTCAATCTAGACATCCTTGAGTCAAAAAAATAATAAAAAAAATCTAAGCGTCCTTATCCCCTCCAATTCCCCTTCTTTCTCGATCTTCACGCGGCTCGAGCTCCCAACTGTGAGGGCGCCGGCTCCAGCCCGAGATCCGGTGGCACGACGGCAGCGGCGGCGGCGTGGCTCGAGCTCCGGCCAACGGCGGGAGATGCCTGGCACCGTTCGATGGTGGCGCGGCGGCGAAAGCGACTCTGACGCTCCACCTCGTACTTAAGCACGCACGAGTAAAGAAACAGATAATTTTCGTATGGTTTTGCCCCCTCGTCCCTTCCGTTGAAGCAAGAATTCAGAGACAAAAGGATAAGAGAAAGGTCACACCTTTCTGCATCTAATGATTCCGCAACCACATTAACTAGATTTTTTTTATTTCAACAGATTTAGGCTAGATGCAGCTGGAAAGGGGGGAATACAAAGAAAACTGGGATATCTAAACTGAACACATCTTCAAACATTGCAAGAGTCGTACGCGATTAAACGGAAGGACTTGGCATCCGCATGGTACTACAAGCCCCATCTAAAAGCAGAAAAGTTTTGCATCTTCTCCAACTAACACAGTCCATAGATTTCTACTTATCCAACATATATATATATACCACCACTATCTCGAACAAACGAAAAACACGACAGGCAAACAGCAAACAATCAAGAATCTGTAAAAATACTGCTAGACGATTATATGGACAGAGGAACCGCATACCTTCCGATAGCAGGAAGAGGAGATTCAGGTAACAAACTCCAAACAAATTGTTTGCATAAAAAGGTGAACTTTTCGGATTTCTTCCTCAAAACCTGCTTGGGTAGAGAGCTTTTCACTTTTTCAGTGGTAGTATCTGGGATGCGAGGACAGCGAGGAGACGGGTTGTCTCTTTATATAAGCCTCGAGCCAGAGAGAGTTGGAGAAGAAGCAGTGGAGCATTATTAGCAGGTTGATTTGACGATAATGACCATGATTTGGCGGCCGCGTTTCCTGGGCACCGCATCACACAAAGAGCATATCCATCCGAGTCATCCCTGACTAGTCCTCCTCCAGCATAGCAATCATTGTTTTGGTCTGGCTTGGTTTTGGCATAATAATTAATTATTTAATTCACAATTGATGGCACAGCGCATAATTGTGTTTTTGAAACAAAGTACAACATATGATAATTAATGTGCCACTAATCACCTGCCTAATTCTATTTAGATCTGGTTAAGCTGTTACATATGTTTATATTGAACGGCGTTGATGCCGTCTCTTGAAAATTGATCACTTGTTTCCTTCTTTAATCTGATTCCACTAACAGCAACTTTCTTGTGTTTGTTCTTCAGAACCAATGTTAATTGAGGCATTTGTTGGAATGCTTTCTAGGATGGTGTGATTTCTGTTATTAAGATTAACTCAAAATGCATGGTCCGTCTCATGATGTGATCCTTTGCTGAGTCATCAGTAGACAGGCTGTAGGTTGGCTGTTCTTCAGGTATTGGACCGCTGAAATGGTAGGTACCATTTCTCTGTGTGCTGAATAAATCATCTTGGAACGGTATGAAATGACCTCCATGTGAACAGTTTATTAGAACAAGCACATATGGGTTATGGAATTTTGGTATCTTGGCTTAAATGTTTTTATCTGAAATGAGATGCATGCATACTGGTCCTCAATTTCGCATGATTAAAAAAAAAAAGCTTACTGATCATCCCTTCTGAATCAACAACTGTCGTACTCATATTCAACTCAGATAGTAGTAGAAAAGAGTCTGAGTTACTGGAAGAAAAAAAAATAATTGACACCTCATTTTCATAAAAGAGATTGGTCACTGAAAACTTGCCAACCGAATAAATAATGTACCGTATATATAGTACAATAATTCAGAACCGATGACAGTCAATTGCTTTGGATCAGTGCTTCCAGGACAGTGAAAAAAAATCTGTAGCACATCCAACAAACGTCTTCATCTAAATATTTATAAATTGTCAATGATTTATAGAGTTCAGTTGTTGTGTTCCTTGCATGCGAGGAAGGAACAAAATTGGAATTTGCTGCTTGATTACGGAGAGGGACGTTCGATAAATGTACACCTTATGTTGCAATGGCAACAGAGTCGCGGTGCCACATACAAAACCAAACCTGATCTGGCATAATTCTTCCAAAAAATATCAAGAAAAATACCAAATGGCTTATCATGAATTCATCCGATTAAAGCGAGCAGCACATCTTATTCCCCGCTGGGTACAATTACAAACATGATTCAACGTTTTCCCTCTTCTAATTATATATGTGTAAGTTGAAGAAAAAAACAATTGATATCTTGAGAGGTGTTACCCACTCTAGAGTTTCACTGGTCTCAGAGCACTTGAAAGTATGTGCTCCCTCCAATCCCAAATATAAGTACATGTAGAATGTAGATTTGTTTATACAATATAAACATCTCTAGGCAACAATTCCTATGTTCAGGCATTTTTAGCTAATCGAATGCTTGTAAATTGAATACAAGCAATTCAAAATTTGACCAATGAAATAACTGAAAGAGACATTCCCTTGAGTTAATCTTAAACTTTGCTAAACAACCTAGAAATAATAAATGTAATTGGACAAACATCTTCAATATAAGGTACAACACACCACTCTTAAAATTGTTTAAATTAATTGCCCCTTAGTCAATGGCAGAGCCAAAGGCGCCGTCAAGCGTGGACAACTAGTAGCGTTTACCGGTAGTCGATTTTTTTTTAAGTCGATACCATTTTTTTTATAAAGAGGACGCTAGTGGAGTTGGCTCCACCAGGACTGCCACTGCCCCTTAGTCTAAGCTAGAGTGTTTTTTAATTATGTGGTTTTTTCAAATTTTACTCATAGTAAGTACCATTTGAGGTTAACGAGATGTCACATTAACTGCATGAGCAAACAGGTCCAGTGTAGCACTAATTCTCCAAAACGTCTACTTTTCTCAGCCAAACTACAACAGCTCAAGGCGTCTACTATTCTCAATCTGGAGGGAGTATCAGTTTATACGTTTTGTTGTATGTTAACGTGAAGGAATGTTCCATGCACCCTTTCTTTTGAAATAATAAAAAAGCAACAAGAATCTTAACGCATCTATTATTGATGTGTGCTCGATCTGTTTCTTCTGATTTATTTTCAAGTCTTTGCTGAACTTGATCTCAGCCCCACATTGAACCTTGCCTAGAACCCGGCTAGGTTCATCTGATGGGTGTGTGGTGTATTTATGGAGAAGATGCAATTAGTATATGTCTCAAATTCCTGGTTTCATTCATCTTCGATACGATCATGCATCAATTATCTGTGTGGTATATTCCCCACAAACCAGGATCCATTGCCTCAAGAACTAATTTACAATGAATTCCGTCTTCATTCACTTGATCATCCATTCATTCACAAGATGGCATTTTCTCCACTATGTTTTTTTTTTCTTTCGAGAGAGTTTTCTGCTCTGTCTTGGATCGAAGGACCTATTGTTACTTTGTTAGTGAAGGGTGGAGTGATTGTTGATATAATGATACTATGTACCTGATGCCCTTGACTTTGTCAATTTACTTATATGTTGCTGTTTATGCCTCTGTCACCATCTAACCACTCTAGAATCGGGTACACTTAGACATTGAAAAAATAATGAGCACACAAAGTTCATGAAAAGGAACTAGACTATATTGGGCCTAATTAATGTATAAAAGCACATTAATTTATTGGTCAGAAGGGCATGACAATAAAAATAGACAAAACCCTAACATTTGACACAAAACTTAAGATGTGACAAAGATGAGATGAACATTGCTTAGTGTAAAAAACTCTAAAATTTCACAATAATTTTCAACAAAAGTAGCACCACGTATAACGCGACCTGATATAAGAGCAAGTTTAATAGCGAGCTATAAGCCGGCTAAATGCCTACATGAAGGAGAGAGATAAAGCAAAAGGAAAAAGGTTGGCTCTCGTTCAAGAGCTCGCTTTGCAAGTGCTCCTAGACAGATAAATTAAATACTTAAGAGAGAAATAGAGAGAAGAGAATAAACTTACTCTAGCCTATCCATTATACATGTTAGCTTTAGTACTATTATACACTTATAGCTTGTTGTTGGTTATATTATTAAAGAAAAATTGAGAAGGATGCATTATAGACCAGCAAGTAAAGAGCAAAAATTAAATGTGGATGCGAATGGATGCATGGATTCTGGTGGAGCGTACGTCACAATAATGAAAATAGTGACAGAAATTCATATATCGATCGATGAAGGGTCACTGCCACGTCTGCACGCTAACACGATACAATCCAGATATCCGTGCCACGCCCATCGGCACATGTATGTTCCACACCACACAACTTATCTTTCTGGAGTATCATTCTGGATATTGATGCATTTAGATCATGCATGCGCGTATACATACGAGCGTACTCTATCTAGATCGATGTGTACGTGTTTAATTATACGCTGACGCTGATGACTCAGATCGCCATGCATAATTATACTAGTCACTACTACAGAAGATGGGATGCCTGTTGGTAACTGTCATTTACGTCGGTTATCCAAAAGGCATTAGAAGGGAGAACAAAAGAGGGAATATTTTCAGTGCCGGTTCTATAACCGGCAAGAAAAAAAAAGAGGTTGACGAGCCAAAAAAATGGGCCGGCTCGAGGAATCCGCTCTGAGCCAATTCTTCGAGCAGGCCCCAATATTCATATTCACAAAAGTTAATCCCCAATCAAAAACATCAAGAACATCATCTAACAAAGAGGAGAAGAAGAACATCATCTAACGTCGGAGAAACCATAGAGAAGAGGCCGCTTCTCACGGGGGCAGACCACCGACGCCGGATGCCACCACCATCTGTGTCAACTCCAGACCCGTCGTTGCACCGGACGCCGCCCCGCCGTGCTCCCAGGCGCCGAGCTCGCTGGCTGCAGATCCGCCTCCCTCGAGCTCGCCGGCGACGGATCCGCCAACCCCGAGCTCATCTGCCCGCCTATGAGGTCGCCGCCGCGCCAGGCTTGCGCGCACCTGTTGGCCGCCTCCTTTGCGGCTCGCACTAGTTGTGTTTGACGCAAATTTTTGCCACTAGCCTATCGGGCATTGTCGTCGGGTGCGTTGGCCGATGGAGTCCTCTGCGCGTAAACACGAAGGCCTGGGAGATCTGCTTAGCTCCAGTACAGGTCCTAAACGTTGAGGATGCGGGCGTGTCAGTCAGTTTGATCCTGCAACCGACAAGATAGTTGAACGTTGATCGTCAGGCAGTTGATCGGCTATCAAGCCGATGTATTGTGGCGCCTCCGATTGATGTGGATGATGATGTCCGGAAGCCGATCGGCTGTCAAGTCGATCCGATGCGCTGCAAGCCGATGTCGATAAGATATTGAAGATCAATCGGCTGACATCGATGAATTGCTTCTGGCCGATATTGATATCGATTTTGCTGCCCCCCGAGATGAACAATTGAATCATTAATGGTCTCTTTAATGAAATCCCGAAGAAAATCAAGCAAAACTCTTGTTTGGCCGATTGTTGCAGAACACAAAGCTTCATGGACCAAATCTTGAATATACTTCAGCTGATTATTGTCTTCCTCTTGATCTGGCTCATTGATCTGAATTGCTTTTGGAAGTGGTGTCTCCTGAATCGGCCCTTGTTGCGTCATGCTGAAGGATTGTAGACAAAGTTTCTGAAAATCTACCAGAGATTGTTCCACCTGTTGCCTTTGTTCTTCCTTTGGCTTGTCTATTGTGATTGGGATGGCATTGACTTCTTCTTCAGACATGTTGGGTTTAATATATCGGCTCAATTGGGATTTGTACCGATATAAAATCTTCGTGTCCCACTGGGCGTGCCAATTTGTGTTGACACAAATTTTTGCCACCGGCCTATCAGGTGTGTTGGCCGATGGAGTCCTCTGCGCGTAAACACGAAGGCCTAGGAGATCTGCTTAGCTCCAGTGCAGGTCCTAAATGTTGAGGATATGGGCGTGCCAGTCAGTTTGATCCTGCAACCGACAAGATAGTTGAACATTGATCGTCAGACAGTTGATCGGCTATCAAGCCGATGTATTGTGGCGCCTCCGATTGATGTGGATGATGATGTCCGGAAGCCGATTAGCTGTCAAGCCGATCCGATGGGCTGCAAGCCGATGTCGATAAGATATTGAAGATCAATCGACTGTATGTTAGACATAGATGCAAATAATCAGATAGACAAGTGAGATCAATAATAGTATCGGCTAAATAAAGGATATGGCATGAGAAGCCGATACAAGACTTAGATCTAGTCATAGGATAACTCATCGGCTAACCCTCCGATGAAACTACACACACCGACAGCCGATGCACCCAAACCGATCAGCTCTAGTCTTAGCCCGAAGGATCGAGCAGGGTCGAGACAGCTTGCGCCAAGACTATTGCTAACCGATCTGAGAGAACCAACTAACATTGTGTGTAGTGATGGATATAACAAATCTATTTAAAACAACATTATGATTGTAGAGAAATATCGGTTAAGACAGAAGATCAGACCTAACCAAGACAGTTCAAACTAAACCGATGCGTCTCTAAACACAATGCAATTAGAAATAGAATTGAGGTATCAGATAGGCAACGCCTGCGTCAGTTGGATCGATATATTGGACCTAACCGAGAAAGTATCAATCGTCCCCGATACAAACGTCGTCGACGAAACTTACTTCTTCGCCGGAGGTCGGACCTAATCGATGCAGTCCAACTTGGTAGCAAGACCCTGATCTTGACTGATCTTATAAAGATTCTAAAACGAACCCATATAGCCCCGATAGAACAGTCGAGAACCCGCCGAGTAGGTTGTAAACCCAGCGAACTAGGGTGGCGATGCGCCGAAATAGTTGTATTGATTGTGGAGCTTAATATTACAGGGACCCCTTGTACACAATTTATACCCTTGGGTCTTATTGAGTCCTAATAGGATACTAGACAAAACTTTCCTAACAAGAAAAGGAAACATATAAGTCCTAATCTGCTAGGAATAAGAAACTAACAAACCTTTCTAATTACACAAGGAAATATTTAAAACATGCCTAATTAATAGATAGAATTAAACTGCCATACGTGGTCTTCATGATTCCTTCTTGGATTTGGTCATCATCTCGTATGAACAGTACCCGACTGCTACAGTAATCGGATGCTACAGTAATCGTCTCATTCTAGGCCAAATCCAAATTCTGGTGTCAACAGGTTGCCAGTCGTCGGCCGCCAGCTCGCCGGCCCGCGAAGGACTCTGGAGGGGAGAGAGCAAGAGGAGAGAGATCGGAGATCGAGATGAGATAGGAGAGGAAGAGAGGCTGTGGTTGGATAAGAATAAAGATAAGGCAGTTGTTTCTTTGGTTGGATCCCTTATCTCCTTGACTTGAAGACGAAGCGGCTCGGCTCATTTTGCTCATTTGTACTAGTTGATATACGTAACCGGTATTAATATGATGCATATTTGTACCGGTTAATAAAAAGAAGCGGTACTAATATTATTTAATATTATTTGTACCAGTTTTTATAATAAACCGACACTGACTACTATAGTTGTACCGATTTATAATAAAAATGAGCACCAATAATATTAGTGCCGGTTTTTATTACAAACCGACACTAATAAGTGTCATTAGTGCTTTTTTTTGCTACAGTAGGCGTATAAACGGGGTAGGCGGTTGAGATCTCTTATTATCAGGTTTTTAAAGACCGATACAGATAAAACGACACAAATATGTAAATATGTGTTTCTGGCAGTGATTATTGATGCATATACAAGTAGAGTATTCGTCAGTGGTCAGGTCAGAGACTAGTCGACAAGGTACCATACGACCTTGCAATACTCAAAGGTACAGTAATGACGAGGATATATATTAAGGAATGTACGTGTACGAACGGAGCTCTAGCTAGCGAGTTCAACATTTTTTTTTTTTTTGAAGGAGCGAGTTCAACATGACGTACAAGCACAGATTAGACATTACGTACCGTGTATAGTCAATTCAAGTAGCTAGCGCATATATATATGCGTGCATCTTCTCTGTTGTCGGGCCGAGCCATCGAGACTCATATGCGCGCACGATATTCAGTGTCAGCAAGCATTTGACTATGATTACAATTAAGAAGACAATATTAAATAATCAATCATTTGCTACATGCATGAGATCGATGAGGTTAGCCACGAGGTAAACATGCATGCATAATGCACGAGTATAGCAAACTAATTTACGTACATGCATGTCTTACACGTCTAGACTTCTGACGTGCAAGCATGTCCTAGTCCAGTTCTTCATCATATCAATCTCTTCATCTCGGAAGTTTGCTGGCCAAAGAACCCTAGAAAAAAAATCCAGATGATTCTTCAGACCACAATCTAACCGAAAAAAAAAACAAAGGGAATTAAAAACACACACACATGCATATAGGACGTATACATACATTTAGACCATGTCATCCGCAAGTAAATTAGAAGCAGCATGGCGATGGTTAGACGGCGGCGCAGGTGAAGATGCAGAAGGGTCAACGACGGCCTGGTGGCGGCAGAGAGGACATGTGTTGTGTTTGGCGACCCATCGGTAGATGCAATCCTTGTGAAACTCGTGACGGCACGACGGCAGCGTGCAGCATCGCTCTCCTTCCTCCAACTCACCAAGGCATATGCTGCACTCCGACGACGACGAACGGCGGTGCGCGTGGTCCGGCAGGCATAGCTTGGCCTTCCTGGGATCGGCCGGCGGCGCAGCGGCGTGGCGGGGAGGAAGGCAGCAGAGAAGGAGGGAGCACAAGGCGTAGAGGGCGCTGCCGGCGAAGGCTCCTGACACCAACGCCAGCCCGAACGCGTGCCAGATCGACTGCTCTACGAAAGAAAACATCGTCGTTCGATCGCATGCGTACGTGCGTGCGCAACTTTTGATACTACTGTTATTATATTCCGGCAATTTAATCTTGGGTTTAATTTGAGTACGTACGTTGTGCGCTCAATGCCATTCAGGTATCGAATATATCTTGTATTTTGTTAATGCAGGCATCGATCTTGTAGGGATTTGGTTTGCACAATATAGATCTCCTTAGTTTGGTAGTAGCAAACAAGCGCCTGGAGATAAAAGTTGTTACTAGCATGTATCCTTGTTACGTGATGCACAATATATTGTTATGATTTAATCATTAGGATATAATAACAAATTAATTAACCGTGACTAGCTAGCTAGGTCGAGTTCAATTAATTTGTGATGCCAAGGCATGCATGGATTGACGCCTGGAGGAGGAGGCGGCGGCGAACGACCGGCGGTGGAGCGTGCTGCCGGCCGGGGTGCTCGCACGTGTTCCACAAGGATTGCGTGGCCAAGTGGCTTCGCCGCCACAAGACCTGCAGGTCCGACGTCATCTCCGCCGCCGCCAACAAGCAGATAACATGGTCTGATCGATTGACACCATCAAACTTAATTTGTAAAGCTGACTCGTTCCGTTTTATTGTGAACATGCATGGCTATGACGTGCTGCCAAAAATACTCCCACCTTTTATACCTTCCCTGATATCTAAGTACTTTTTTGATGGTATCATTTAATATAGACCATTTAATCTTTACTAATGAATGGCTCACGTTATCTGCAAAGTCGACCGGCATAAAATACGTACGATCGATTAATCCAGCTAGGAGTAGTATATATCTCAATTAAAGAGGCATACATAACGTAGGGCAGCTAGCATCGATCAGCAGCTGCTTGATCAATTGTTCATCGAGAGTACTACGACTACTACTGGCCTGTTCAAATCGCGAGGCACGTACGTGATGGAGTGGTATTGGTGGGCCGTCATCCTTCTCATACTGTTGGCCTGCGGCGGAGATGGTGAGAGCGAGATTAATCTGTAACGACGATCCGATCGTCGGCGCAAGAAGTTGATGGACAAGTTGCTTCTACGACCTCCTAAGGACGACGACGAGTGCGTCATCTGCTTGGATATTATAGTCCACTGGTTACGCGCGCACACTGCATGGGACATCTAATGTGGCTTTTGGTACTTCAATTAATGTTGGCTATTATGTGAAATAACCCTCCTATCTAACCTTCTATAAAAACTTGTGTGCACTGCTTGCCGATGTATGCCGTATATTGTCATAAGACTATGTCTGTACCTGCACTGCTACCTTCTCACCTCTCCTAATGTATAATTATGGGACATCTGGTCGTGCATCCTCTGATTATGCACTACAACTATTAGATATATTTCGACAAGTCTACTTGCCGGTGTGCATCGCGCGCCTCCCACTCTAGTATATTATATTTTCAGTGATTCAGTCTGTTACTTACTTTTTTTTTATAATATAAGAGTTTTGATTTTTTTTATTGTAACATTTAACCATTCGTTTTGTTCCAAAAATTATAAAAGTATCATATATTTTGTTTGTTACTTACTTTATTATCAAAGTATTTTAAACACAACTCATCAATTTTTGTATTTACCCAAAATTTTTGAATAATAAGAATGATCAAATAAACTCAAAATAGTCAAAACTCTTACATTATAAAATGGAGGTAGCAGTATAGTTTTGTATTCTTGTACTGTACAATATTTTTGAAATATGATTATTTTTTTAGATGACATTCAGCATGAGTTTATGACAAGGGCGCCATACATTTTGAGATCACCGTTGGAAGTGATAGATTCTATGTCGGAAAGTGTCTGCAGTTTGATTTTGAATTAGTCAAATGTTCGAAAGGTTTTTGTTGGGATGAAAGATCATCCCAATTGGTTTACTACCTTTTCACTTTTGCTTTTGAGACACCAGGGGACATCACACTATCTATTCCAATGGTCACAAATGCATCACAAAACCTTGTCTCTAAGGCTTTTTGCTTTTGTTGGTCCCAATGCCACTGCCATGTCGATTTCTTTCATCATTTCCTTCCATGGAGTACCAGGTCCACTCCTGCCCTCCATCCAGCTTTTGCTCCTATGCTCATTGCTCTGCCACCACCACCAGTGACTAGGCTAGCACTATCACCACCGGACTTCAAAGTTTATGTTTCAATTTTTGCCGTGGGAAGACAGGTTGCCTCTTTCTCTTCGACTCTTCGTTGCAATTTAACATTCCACTTCTGAGTCTTTAGGTACTGATGCTTGGCCCTTCATGTTCAACAATAACTCTGTTGCTTTGCAATTTACTAGTATAAGGTTTGTTTTTATATTGATGCATATATTTCTAGATCCTGTTTAGCTCTAGTTATTCTGTACTTCTTTTCTCAAATTACATTCATTAGGACAACGCAAATGGTAGTATCCAGGTTATTGCTCAAATCTAGCCGAATTGTATCTGAATTTTGTTCTGCAACTGTTCAAAACAGTGGTAATTGAGCACAAAAACTGCATGTTTCTAGGACAGGAGTCTATGTACTCTGGATTTTTTTGGATTTAGATTTCAGAAAGTGAAAGAAGTTGCTGCATTTGCTCCGTTGTCATGACAGATTTTTTTTCTAGTTTTCTCTCAAATTAAAGAAGTAGAGCAAGCTCAAACCTTTTAAGTACATTGACTTACAGTGAGAAAATGTTAGCACACTCCCTCTTCTCATGTCAAACATTCTTCTTTTGTTTGTTGTTTTTTTAGGGGTTTGTTTGTTGGTTTTCAACGAACCAGCTCGAATGGAGTCAAGAACACCAAGAAGTGCAGCTGCAAGGAGTACCTGCAGTGTTCCTGGACTCGTACTAGGCTTCTCCAAGCTCTGCAAAATCACAAAAGTTTGTGCAGCACCTGATTTTTCTGACACAAAGACAGAATTCGGAGATAACTATGGCGGATATGATCAGAGTCTAGTCATCACAAGGCTGTTTGAGGAGATCAGAGCTCTCAAGTCAGCCTACATCAAGCTGCAGAAGGCTCATATCCCCTATAATCCTCCAAAGATTGCTTTCGCTGATGAGATCATCACCTCTGAGCTCGACTCAATCACTGCCCTTCAGAGCTTATGCAGTTCGAATGGCCGCAGCATCGGGTCACTGATCAATGATCGATGGTCGCTGGTTCAGGAACTGGAGGCCGAGACGAGGAAGAAAGATTCAGACATTCTTCTGCTAAGAAGAGAGCTGGATGGTCTAAAGAGTGCGAATTCGAGACTGAATAAACAGATGAACAGCAAACCGTCGGTTAAGCATCAGAAGGATTTCTCTTTTGTCCTGAAACAACTGACGACGCCTGATGCAGTCTTGGAGCTGTTCAAGGTTGCATCAACATCAGTGCATGACTTTGCAGAGCTGATATTTAGCTTGATGCCTTCTTCTGATCATTGGCAATGCGACAACAATGCAGGCGAACAATCATACAAGAGGTACTCATTGGAAGCATACCTGTCACGAACAATGCTTGCACTTACCCATGACGATGCTGAAGACGATGAAAAACAACTCGATCTTGCTCGTTTTGATCGAATCATGAGGTGCTGTGACCCTCTAGAATCCTTGATGGAACTCCCCAACTCCAGCTTCGGAAGATTCTGTCGAACAAAGTATTTAGCGGCGGTTTCGTCAGAGATGGAATCAGCGATGTTCAGAAACCTGGACGTGAGGGCGTTCGTGTCGCGAGGCGGGCACCCGAGGACGTGGTTCTACAGGGCGTTCGCGACGATGGCGAGGTCGGCGTGGGCAATGCAGGTGGCGGTGGCAGCGCGCCGGCGATGCTGTGGCCGTGGAAGTGTGAGGGTGTTCTACGCGAGGAGAGGGAGCAGGTATTCGGCGGAGTACATGGAGAGCATCGTGCCAGCTGCTGATGATGAAAGAGGAGATGAGGATGAGGTTGGCGTTGGATTCACGGTGACGCCGGGGATAAACGTGGGTGAGACGATGGTGAAGTGCAGAGTGTTCCTCTGTGTTTAATCAACAAGACTGCATTTCTGAAGAAGGTGATCAGAAATTCAGATAGCACATAGGGACTTTACTTTTTTTCTTTTTTTTGCTGGCCGTGCAGTTTTACTGAAAGAGTGCTGGCCATGTTAACTTGTTGTACATTGTATTTGACTATTTGAGGTCCATTGCATTTTGTAGTATTTCTGCATTAGTTACTAATGCACTAGCTAATTAACATGGTTGTACCTGATGATTTGAGGCCCCTGTAAGGAACAGAAAATGAGACCATATAGTTAAAAAAATTTGCAAAGGAACATAAGAGACAGTTTTACTGCTGCACATATTCACCAAAGATGTAAATACTAAGCAAAAATTATGTTTTTATAGTAGCTACAATTATGTTTTCACTTTACACAAAAAAGAATGTCCTGAAACATTGGTTTATTTTATTATAAAGAGAAAAAAAATAGAAACTTTATACCTTGTTTAGTTCCAAAAATTTTTGCCCAAAAATATCACATTGAATCTTTCGACACATGTATGAAGCATTAAATATAGATTAAAAAACTAATTGCATAGTTTGTATGGAAATCATGAGACGAATCTTTTGAGCCTAATTAGTCCATGATTAACCATAAATGCTACGGTTACCCACATATACTAATGATGGATTAATTAGGCTTAATAAATTCGTCTCATGGTTTCCAGGCGAGTTATGAAATTAGTTTTTTCATTCGTGTCCGAAAGCCCTTTCGAACATCTCGTTAAACGTCCAATGTAACACCCAAAAAATTCCTTTTCACGGACTAAACACACTCTTATGTCTTGAAGCGGCTATGATTATCATCAAACACTCGTCTAAGCAGATAAAAAGCTCAATCCAACTGAAATAGTAATAAAATGGTAAAGTAGGAAGAGCGAAAGTTTTTATTAAATGAAGCAAGTGATATTTAAATATTTCTAAATGCATTTGCACGGATTAAAATATTAAAAATGATGGAGCCTTAAAAAAGGATTTGATTGGTCACCTCAGACATGCTAATCAACAGCCCTGCTAATTACTCCCTCCAATTTCATAATACTTGTCGTTTTGACAAAACCAAAGTCAAACATTTTAAATTTTGACTATAAATTTTAAAGAATTTAAATTATAAACATAAAGACCATACATAGATTTATCTTGAAAAATAATTCAATGCAATCATATATTAATTAATATTTCTATATATATCGTAATAGAAAAATATGGTCAAATATACTTTTTGGAAACTACGCCCTTGTCAAAAACATATTATTATTAAACTAAGGGAGTAACAATTATTTGTTCCTAACAAAATGAATTGATGTGTACTATAGAATGATTAATCACATACAAGTAGAAAGAAGAGCTCGCAGGGTTTCTGCATTGATGTACTCGATCAAGTCGGTGCGCTAGCTAGCGGTGAGCCTGTGAGTGAACTGTGAACAACAATGGATTAATCAGTAATGATATACTACCATCAATGGTGTAGGTAACACGGTCTGGCCAGGGGGAACAAAAACGCGTCGATCGTCATTAACGTGGCAACTTGATCTACACGTCTCCTCCCAGACCAAGTCTTGTGCTGCCTCCAGCTTGCATATTTCCACACGTCGAGAATCCTTATTGAAGTGAAGGAGGAGATACACACGTCTTTAGAGTTCATTCTCCTCTTCATTGACTTCTCTTCCAAGCCTTTTCTGCGGCTAGCTATATATACGATCCTGGCTTGCTATTTGCTTGTTTACTTTCTCTGCACATCCATCTCCATCAATCTTCCAGCAACACACCATCTCTAACATCAACAATCCAATTAAGTTGACATAGTTACAATGGCCACATTGGTGTTGTCAAGCAAGAAGGCGTCGTTGCTCCTCCTCATGTTGGTCGTTGTCTTCTTCGTCCAGCCGGGCAGCTGCAGCAGGCCTCTGCCTCTTCCTTCTTCTTCGATGTCTGAAGCAGCCGGTATGCCGTCGACGATGGCGACGCAGCCGCCGCAGTTAGGGCAGCAGCAGCAGCTGTGGTGGTTGAGGAGTATGAAGCCGAGAGCAATGCCACGACCATCCGCCCCCAGCAAGCGCACCAATTAAGACCTTTTGTTTGTTTTTTTTTTCATTTTTTTATTTTTTAGATAGTGTGTTATTTTTTTATTAATTTGATGAATGTACAGAAGTTATGTAGATATATACACAGCGGTCAATTTTCTAGCTAGATATAGCTGGTTTTAGTTTATAACAGTTGATGGAAGTTATTCACTTATTCTTTGGTTTCCCTGCATTTTTCTTTCTGTGCTATGACGACTACTACTAGTACATTGTTGTGATTCCAGTTAATTTTGGCAACGATATCTCGGACACAAGCGTGAAACACCTTGAAAAGTTGAGGCAAACGCATAGATTTCTTTCTTTTTCATAGAAAAATTAGGCTGTGCTTCGAGAAGATGCCAATGTTTAGGATTACATTGGGTCAAGAGAGAGATGTAAATGGGATGGGAAACATTTGACCGTTGACTCTTGATCTTTGCCTCCTCGATCTCCTCTGTAGCTGTTGACGGGGTCCACGCGCACGCGTAAAGTTACAGGCTGCATTCCGCGTTGAAGTAATTATTACACACGGTGATGGGCCAAGGCCGAAGGATCCAGCCCAGAGGTCGAGGGCCCAGGAAGGGAGGAATATGAGCGTTGAGCGAGTACAGGCCTCCAGGGCCCAAAATGATTTGGACATAAAACTGTGGTTCTTCCTTAATCTCAGGGAAAACTTGGATTGGAAAAGATTTGGTAGAAGGGCCAGCAAACTCAGCTAGCTACTAGCTTAGTAAAACACTTGTCCAACAGAGAGCCATTTTTGATAGAGTAATTGAAACTTTTTTTTTAAAAAAAAAGGGCAAGGGGAATTGTTTCTCCAAAAGTAAAGCTCTGCTTACCGCACAACTAATGCAGCAGCATCCATTCTATTTTGTACTAGGAACAAATACTATGCTACATATCACTCGCATATTCATTCACATCTCCCGTGCCAAAAATCTCATGCATGAACAACACGCTTATATCGAAATATACAATGTTGTGGCTGTGCCCGCAATGGTCTGCACTGCATATTTTGCATTGCGCACATTGATTATCGAAATTACATATGCTAGGTAGCAGCTGCTGTCGTACGTATGTACTCTGCATCGATCTGATCTGTACATATATACCAAATCGATGAATTCGCTTCGAAAATTTATTCAGAACATGTATTGGTGCTTCTTGTGATCCTTGCTGCTGCTTCGCCGGCGGTGCTGCGAATGCGAAGAGGAGGAGGAAGAGGAAGAGGCAACTAGTGTAGGATCACGGAAGCCGATGTCGTGGACGGTGCCGACGGTGTTGAAGAAGAGGCGCTTGTTGAGCTCTTCCACCAGCGTCTTGTGCAGCAGCTGGCTACGCATGTCAACCATCGACCTGTTCCGTGTCATCCGCCGCCGCCGCCGCTCCTCCGGATCGTCTCCTTCCCCACGCTGCCGCGGCCGCCCGGCGTGATGATGATGATGATGCCCGAATCTGGTGGTGGAGGCGGCCGAGCACTGCTGTTGCTGACTGATCATTGCACTAGTTGTTGTTGCAGATGTTGGGGATGAGCTGATCATCGTGCTGCCGTCATCGTCGTCGCTGACACTGACTCTGCTTGGAGGGTAATAGCAGTAATCTACGTATGCACACCATGATTATTCAAGTCGATCAAGCCCAGTTTCCATCATCATGTATGTATAAACCAGCCAGTTAATGAATTAATGCACGCGCGAAATGGGCATGTACTGTATCAAGACAAGAGATGCGATTAATTGATGACAACGAAATGGCGAGTTATGTGCTGTGTGTGTATGTATTGTGCCTGCCTAGGATATATGATGTGTATGTAACATGACTAATAGACGAATATTCCATTTGATATTTATGCTGTCGTTTGCTGACCGGTATGATTGTAACGTGACTAAATGAGCATTTTATCCGTCCAAATTGTCTGTAGAGATGGTGACAGTGACACCCATAGTTAAGCATGACGAAACTAATTAATGGCCAGCAACAACAGGTAGCTGGTTGTAAAGCAACGGAGAAACGATATACTAGCTACATGGCTGACGCATGCGTTCGTGTCACAAGACTGGCACGAATAACAAACAAATAATGGACAAAGATATATGAACCACCTAGCTAGCTGCTTGCTACTAGCTCTTGCAAAGTCTGACGTTTGAACGCTGGGCACTAGAGCTAGCTAGAGTATGTACTCCCCGTTCCACATTGTAAATCGAGTTAGTTGTAATGTCAAACTACTTTATATTTTGATTAAGTTCACAACACACTAAAGTAATCTAATTAAATCCAAAATTAAATATGTTTTAATAATATATTAGTTTTGTGTTTGGATGATGTCACATTTTTCTATGATTTTAGCCAAAAGCTCAAAAAAGTTCAAGCTGAAACAAACCAAAACAATATGGAACGGAGGGTATGAGATGTGAAAACGATTTGATACATACCTCTTGACCAGTCATCTTTGCCATGTGGGGAAGGGACCCCCTCTGTTAAGGACAACGGCCCCACCCCACAGAGAGATCCCTGAGAAGAGGTCGTCGGTGAAGAGGAGAGGTAGTAGAAAGGGTTACTAAGCTGTCCATTGTCATTATCATCTTCGTCATCAGCATACGAGTACTCATGCTGCTTGTACCCAGGCATCAACCTGATGATCTCCTCCTCGATCATGGCCGCGATCTCCGACGGCTCCCTGTCGGCGATGTCCAGCTCCTTCACCATCTCCGTCGCCACCTCCATCGCCGTGTCGTTCACCATATCAAACGGAAAGTAGATGTTCCTCACATTATCACCAGATGACGATTCATCACCTCCGATCTGCACCTTGAGGAAGATCGTATCATGCTCCTTGTTCAACTTCCCCGTGATCGTCATGTCCCTCGCCGTTGACCTTTCTACTGGCGCCGCCGCTTCTTCATCCGCCTCATCATCACCACTAGAAATATTCATCATCGGCAATGGCGGCGGTGGCGATGCCATTATGTTTCTGTGATCGTCGTCTTGATGGTGAGACTGTAACAAGAAGGGATCAAGCAGGAGCTCGTCGGCGGATGGGCGTTGACCGGCGTTGACAAGGCACCTTCCAATAAACCTCCTCGCATCAGCATCACTGATCCGGTAGAACGCATCAGGCAGCTTGCCAGCGGTGACCTTCTTGTAAATCTGTGCCGGATTATCACACTCACCGTACGGATACTCATTGGTGAGCATCTCAACCATACACATCCCAAACGAGTAGACATCAACCCCAACACCATACTGCTCATCATACATCTCCGGCGCCATGAACTCCGGCGTGCCAATCACACTACAAGCATACCCACACTCTCGTAGAACAGCCGCAAGGCCAAGATCACCAATCTTGACCTGACCAAGATTCCCATTGACAAAAATGTTGTCACATTTCAGATCACGGTGGATCACCGGCGGGTGGCGGCCATGGAGATAGGCGAGTCCACGGAGAATCTGGCGAGCCCAGCCGGCGATGGCGCGGCGGGAGACGCGAGGGTAGCGGCGGCGGTAGGAGCGGAGGGTGCCGGAGGAGAAGAGGTCGGTGATGAAGTTGAAGGTGAGGCGAGAAGGGGAGACCCAGGAGGCATGGAAGGAGATGAGGGAGTCGTGGCGGAGGGCGGCCAGGAGGCTGACCTCGCCGTACATGCGGTGGAGGGCGTCGGGGGTTCGGACCACGTCGGAGATTGTGGCCTGGTTCCATGCCACCTCGATGCCTCGGAGCTCGTCGAAGCCGCGGTACACTGTCTTCATCGCTCCCTTCCCCAGCACCTCATCCAACTGCATGCACAGCACATTATTGGATATTGTAATTTTTTAGAAAGTGCAAACTGAAATATTGTACCCAGTACAGTCAGTCATGCATGAATGCCAAAACAAAGCGAATGTAATTAATTGATCCTTTACCATTACCAAGCTAGCCAAACTACTTAGTTCTGAATCGACATGTTTTGGTTTGACAGGTTTCATTTTTTCTTAAGAAAAAAGGGAGACAATAAGGAGGAACTTAGTGCCAATGTTTTAAGCAAGTTTGGCTCCGCCATCCAAGCTATGCTATGCTCATTTTTCACTAAAATTTAAAGATTTTATAACTCTTGCAGTTCAAAATGATCAATAAACAAACTCGCATGCATGAACATATATACCAATGGTCAGAAAGAAATTTATGTGTAGTGTAGTACACTAGAAAGTGAAATAAATTCTTTTTCATAAAAAATGAGAATTTGTGTATTTATTTAATGTGTTACACATATATGGTCATATTTTCAAAATGAAATTTTATACGGAATTTTAAAATGTTTTACGTGTATTTTTTTGCAGATTGTTCTGACTCGAAATGGTCTGTCTACACGGCAAGGTCTAGAAAATCTGTAGTGCGCTTTTGAGTTAAGAGAACCAATTTTGTACTGAAATGCCCCTGAATACCTTAGCACATCTAATTAGTCTCCCTAATTAAGTAGTAAACTACCAGTACTTTAATTTGATCACAAGTTATAATAATTACTCAAGTATACTAGGTAGTTGCCAAGTTTGTAAAGGTAAGACACTTTTGAAAAGCTCATATAGCTACAAAATAGTACACCTCTAACCATGGAGAAACAAGTGAAAAAGATGAGCTAATAAGTTGCTGATACGTCTTCATCCCACTGAGAAAAAAAAGTTGAGATGATCGTTTCAAATCTTTGGGCATGAGCATGACCATACAGGGCATATTCTCTTGAAGCCTTTTCAACATCTCATTATTGGCATTTTGACACATGGAACAGGCTCATCTATTCAGATCAAATCCAACAAACTAGGAAACTTAAAATGCCAACCAAATACCAACTCTTGTTTGATAAGGAACACCCTTCCTTGATTGGATTGGAAGAGAAATCATAACCGAATTCTCACCATCTCAAATTTATGATCCACTTCTGTTATTTGACCAGATATAAAAAAGGTGTTGTCATTTTCAGTACAGAAACTGCTTAGGATTACAAAACCTTGTTTGTTTTTCTGTGCAATAGTCTATTGTCCTATGCAGCCCATAGATAGCAGCAAAAGCCAAATGAATACGATGAGTATACTGATGACAGAATAATTGTGTTCTGCATATTTTAGATCTGTCAGCTCCGGTGTGCACATCAACATGGAATCTATTCTTGAAAATTAAGCTAAATAACATGTATCCTACATGCTTTTTTAGCCGATGGTTGCAACGTGTTATGGAATGTAATTACCAGCCCACATCTAAAGAACATACTACTAATGTCATGCTTGATATGTAGGTATGACCGTATGAGTTCTATCTACTTAAAAAAAGTTGCATGTGCAAGTAAAACTAAAAGCAACAAATGCACTGAATTAACTCTGAGTAGCATGGAATTGCTTGCTGATCATTGGCAATGATGGAAGATTGAATTTTAAAGTAAAGAACTCAAATTTCTCTTTGAAAAAAAAAAGCGAGCAATTTCAGATTGCAAGAAGAAGTAAAAAAATTACCCGGCCATAGCGCCCAGTTGGGTCAGTCTCGACGTATCCATTCCTGTTTTCTCCCACCACCGCACTTCTCTCTGATCGCCGGCCGCCGCCGCCGCCACCGCACCGCCGTGGAGTACCTGACATGCTCGATAGTTTCTCCGTCGTCGGCGAGCAACAGCTTGCTTAACCAATTGCTCTATATATATTCTATGGATTCAGCCTAGATAAGCTGAGTGCTAGAAGATGCTGTACTGCTTGGAGTGTTGGAAGAAGACGACGCGGAAGAGGAGCCAGGCAAGGAGGGAGCAGTCGATTCGCAGGAGCATCCACGCCATGGATGCCTCCGAGCTGCACGACCCTGTACTCATCTGACGCTGACAACACACTACTTAGGCACCAAACCTAACGCAAGCGACGCGACGCGAGGTGAGGCCAGAGAATTTCGCAAGAAACTGGCTAGCAGAAATAGGCCGATAGTAACAGTCAGACAGCTCCGGTTGGGTTGAGTGATGGAATTGGATGCCTCCAAATCCTGATCAAATCAAGCATGCAGAGAGGGGATTCTTGCTTCTGTCACTGTGCAAATTTGAGTGGAATTCGATTCTATCAATCGACCTCAATCATGGTGTGGTGTTCGTGCAGTATGCCACTTTTGATGCTGATAAGACACGTACTACACTCTGGTGTGCAGTACAAAGGAATAAACTTTGGATTTGTACTGATCAGAGGAGGAGAAATTTTTCAGAAATTCAGATCTTGATTGTCACCTGAGGACTGGAAAGATAGATTGATTGATGAGAGATGTGGTATGGACTATATGTGGAAGGAGTGAGCTTAGCTAGTCTGGAGAAAGATTTTTTTTTTCCTTCTCTTCTGTCAGGCTCTTGTTCTGAACTCTGCTAATCTTGAGAACTTGGAATTATCACATGGAGAGGAAGGAGACATCTGCTGATCTGAATTTGAAGAATCTATGCCTTGAAAAATCCATTTAAGGAAGAAATGCACGCAGGAGTCTGAACTATATATGGACAAATGATACGTCAAAATTCAGAAACAGCTAGCTAGCTGCTTGAGCTGCCTGTGGGCATGCAGAATCAGGTGGTTGTTGGAGGCGAGAAGGATCGTGAATGGGAAGGAGGATTTATTTCTGTTATCCTGCCTAAGATTGGATTTGGAGAGGAAGGGTAGAGTTGTGGACAGTTGCTTGACAATTCAGATATGCAGAGGGAGGAAAGAAGGTTGGCTACGTTGGAACAGCGGCATGCAGACCAAGCAAGCCTTCCTGAACATAACATGTTCCTTTCTTCCCCTTCTCAGAATTCAGAATATGGTCACATGATTCTTAGTTGACTTCCCTTAATTTTTCTTGTAATAAAATATGTCATACTCTTTTGAAGGTTTTATTTTATGTTATGCAAAATCAGGATAACCTATTAACTTGTATCTTACTCCTGTATATCCTTATCCAGCAAAAGTTCACTCCATCTCATTGCCTCAAAAGTTTATATGTCTTCCTTTCGTTGACGAAGCGGATGAAGACCTTGTAATCTGATTTATGACAAATGATCATTTCTCCTCTCTATCTTTATTTTGGATTTCAGGAACCTCCAGGAGTTCCTTTTTGTATCCAACACATCCCTTGTAGGCCAGGGTACTAGTAACACCTTCACCGGTTTCAACCTGAACACATACTTCTACGATTGGGACCTGGTTAATAACTAATTAAATATTCAAAAGCATCTTCAGACAACTCTTTAGGTTATATAAATCCATCATCTTTTCTCTTACTCTGAGAAAACAACATGAACCTCCAAACTAGCTGAACCTTTATATACGTAATATCATGATTCCGGGAAAGTTTATTGTCATGTGTTAAAACACTGTTTGAAACAAAAAAAAACTAATAGAGTTAGCTTTCTGCATCCATATGAAACATCAGATAATTCCATGCCAGGCTCTCATGAGCCTTGGAAATCAAAACATATTGGCTACATTTAAGCCACAACAACGTGAGTGGCTTAGAATAATACAGGCAAAATGGCTCCGGGGCCAATGATGGCCAATAGCAAACAGCTTGCCTCTCAATAATTCAAAAACATCTGATCTAAAGATCAAAAGGTGTAATTCACTAGCAGAATGCTACGTCAGATTTATCGGAAAGTCAACGATTCAATAATACATTTTTAAATGCAATTTTGGTGCGTTTTGAGAAATGGAAAAGGATTACTAGAGTAAGACACATCACCAGGTGCCAAGATAAGAATTGAAGGGTTCACTGTTCATGTGGATTTCATGGACTGCTCATCATCAGACAATAACTTCTCCTTTTGTTTTAAAGAAAGAAATAAAGACAAGGGGAGTGAATAACTCTCGTGTCAGTTCTCACAGAACATGTCATTTTAGTAAAAGTGAACCTGAACTATTTTTGTTTTGAGTCCTCTTACCATCGAAATTGAAATACTAATGTAAGAGCTGGAAAACATGCACCGGGTGCCACCGTTTCTTTATTTTACTGATGATTAATTCTACAGCGAATTACTACATATATACATTAGAGCAAAGATGGAGGCTCATTTTTTTTTTCTTTCGAGGCTCAATGGTGGCTCATTTTTGTTCTGCACCTCCAAAGTTAGCTAAGTGCAAGTTATCCTTGAACTCCATTTGACATTTGCCGAGAAGCTTATTTGTCAACATTCAATAGCGAATGAGCTGAGCAGGTTAATTGATCCAAATTATGACCCCAAAGCAAATATGAGATAGACTGAACACACTTGCAAGCTGAGCTCTGACTTCTTCAGCTTTCTAAAGTTGACTGCAATTATTCATCTACCAAATTTATTTACGTCCCAGCCACCAAAACACCATATAATAAGTGGCATAATTGGAGTCCCAGATAAATAATTTATGCAATTTCATGCTATGATCACCAATACTTTATAGAAATAATTGTTAGATTGCTATGGCGTAATGGGCTAATGGCATCTCGTATGAAAATCATATAACAAAATTGCGTCATTGTCTGGCGATATTTTTCTTTTTTGCTAATCATGCAGACATGTCCTCGGATTCGTCAAATTACATCTTGACATGTACGTTGGATTATTCTTCTATCGACGCCCATCTTGAAAGCGACATGATTTGAACTTTTGTCTGCTTTACGACGTAAACTTTGTAAAAGATTAGAAATAAAAACCTTAAACTATATGAGCGTACATTTGACGACCTCAAACTTCTCAAATACACCCTCTTATAAACCAAAACCACCTTTGATTTGCTTACGTTGCAATTACATGTCACAAGAAATACTTTCAGATCGTACTGACAAGGGATTAGTGAAGAGCTTGCTACATGGCTGCCATGTCAGACAAAAACATATGTGCGCCAACGCGGCAAAAACCACAGAGGTAACGTAACTAGCAATCATGGTTGTGTTACTCAAAATCGTACCTTTCTCTTAACCTCAAGCCAAACTAACATCATCGCAGCAAAACTATGTTACACATCGAATTAGTACCCAAAGACATGTAAAGCAAAATGGGAGTAAAAGGATCATTTTTTTTCTGAGCTAGTATAGACTAACTAAACTGCTTCTGTGAAGACAATAAATCTAGTGAAAGTTCCATACATACCTATCCCCTATACCTACCATTGCTTCAAGCAGCTATAAATTGTTACTTCAAACATGGGGCCTTTCAACACAAGGCCTCTCCAAACCCAAACAGAACATACTCTGAGAACTCCCGAGTAACTCGAATGCTCTCAAGAGGTCAAAACAAACAGAGCAAGATAGCTCACCCTCTTTCTAGCATTTTTCACCTCGGCACATAAGTATCTAGATGGTACAAAAGCTTTCATTCCTCCCTATTTCCTTTGCAGGGAATGTTATGGCTGAACAAGCTGCGATGAAGCAGCCTTCTGATTATTTTTTTCTTTTTGGACAGCAACTGCTAGGTGAATTGGTGACTGGAGAATGCAAAGTTAACGATAGGATGTACATGATGGATGATGTTTGTCTCGTGCAGTAAACCCTGCTATCGTTGCACCAAGCGCACACCTCTTATCACTATCTTTCTTGGACCAACTTGCCTCTGATATGCAATGTGGCATCAACTAGATAGTGGTGGGAAATCACCGTTGTCCTTGAGATGATATGGCTGAGCATTCCTGTAATTTTTTTAATGTGGGATTATACATCATAATTTCTTAAAAAATGCATTAGAACTGAGTATATAAGTTAAAAGGTGAATGAGGTAATGAATGAAAAGAGGGGGAAAAAAACTAAAGGAGGCATTTTCAAGTTCAGTGAATACGTTTTCACACAATTACATTAAAAATATTGATGGTCGCCATATCTTTTTTTTTTTTGGTGTTTGGGAGGGGGGTGCATGTGAAGTTGTGAAACACAATTCTTTGTAGGAAGTTATTAATTGTATGGCATGCCTCACATGAAACACTTCATTTTATTGATTTTGACAGCTAAAGATGAATCGTACTTACCTCATTCGATCAGAACCAGTTCTAGGATTATGTGCCATAGAAATAGGGCTTGCAGAAGCAGAAGGTTGGCTGTTAGAAGCATAATTCAATCTGTTATCAATACCATGGTCTTCGGATGTAACTTCCAAAGGCAATGCTCCCAAGGTTCCAAACTCAAGTTTCTTATCTGGAGGCTCAATATAACCATTTCCATGAGCAATTTCCCTTGGAGACTCCGAAGATGGAGAAGGCACTGGTATGTTCAATGACGAGGGAATTCCCAAGTCATTTGCTCCAGAAACATAAATCTGCCTCAATTCCTCTGAAGGTGTTGAACTTAAATCCGCTGACATATCAGATCTACTGTATTGCTGAGATCTTTGATGGTTATGTGGCAGGAAATGAGTCTTTCCTCTTCCACCTCGTCCAGTGGGTGACCTATCTTTGCACAAGCTCTACAAATCAAACAAGGTAAACAAAATCAGCAAATATGAGACAACATCTCAGAATTGAACAAATATAATGTCTAACCCTGATAATTGGGGAAAAAAAAACTACAGAAACACAGAACTAATGGAGGTATGCTCTATGTTATATGTACAGATATGGACAAAATCCAACGATGACATAACTATAGTACAAGAGTACAGTAAAATCATGGGCTCATGCATTGGTATGCATAATATGTGAAAAAAAAAGTGCCAGAAGTTTGCTCAAAATGAGGCTTAAAGTTCACAAATGTTCATCTCCATTAGCAATTGAGCTAGAACGAAATTATCTACAACTTGTGCCAAACCTAATATACTAGATGGTTAACAAAGCTCATGTCCACCATGTTATGTGCATAGTATGCTTAATAGTATGAACATAAGATCGTGCAAGGAGGGAAACATACTGGGTTAGGGAAGTATGTGCCAGTTCCACGAACTCGGTTTGGGTCATCTATTTGACCATAGGATGGCCTCATCATTATATAACCTGGTGGACAAGGAGCAGGGCCTATTCCATTTGTACCAGCATAACCATACGCATTATTTCTGCTATAACCATTTGATGATCGCCTGTTTTGATATCGTGCAGGTGGTGGGGAAGGCATTTGATAGTACACTGGACCAATTGGATAATAGGGGTTCATTGGATAATCTTGGTGGAACCCTTGTGCATAGAGAAGATTATTAAGATTTGTTTCGTAGTCTCCAGTGAGATCTGACCAATTGCTACCTTCATCATCATCATCCACCTCTTCAAAGGACTGGTGGGATCTGCCTGTGTACCCTGTTGTTGACGTTCCATTGTGTGACGGGTATGTATCATGCTTTATGCCAGCTTTCATACCACTTTCTGACTCATTAAAGAGATCTGGTGCGTCATGACCTTCCTCAGACGGCAAGCTACATGCTCCAGTAATTAATGGTGGTACTGGCTCACAAGAGTCACTGCCATTCATCATACCAGTTGAAATGGAAGTTTCAGGATTTGTGGTTTTGCTTTCCTTGTACTCAACCATATAATTCCATCCATTTTGTTTTAGCGACCCATGGTTACTGGAATCTGAAATGCTGATGTTATTGAACTGATCAGATAGATCACCAAAGGAATTATTATTGTATAAAGGCGAACAATCGTTGTCAGCTCTTTCAGTTTCAGCATTGAAGTCCAGAATGATTTCTTGCACATCTGGCCTTATCCTAGTGCAATGTCTCCTCAATGTGTTCCTGAAGAATTGATTCACTTCATCCACAGTAGAACTCACAGGCACTTCCAGAATCTTCCCAAGTTTCCGGGCACCAAAATCAAATGCACTGCGTATTCGGAGAAAATTACCTGCACATTGCACAGCAGGATTAGGCTAGCCAAATTAAATGACAATAACTATATTCATAGCAGCTGCACAGCATGAGGACAAATAAAAAACAGCACTGCAACAGCTTAATGCACATAACCAATTGTGAAGCAAAAGGAAGTTATGCTTGTGGACAGAACGTAAACAGCAAATAGTATCCATGTTACCAGCAGCGTTTATGGTACTAAATTAAGGTGGTCCAGGGAATGTTTTACCACATTTAAATGCAGATATGCAATGTACTAAGCAGTATTACTGCTTACTTATGTGGCATCGAGTTTTTTTTCTGCTCTTAATTGTTACTATAAAATGTCTTGACCCGTGGGTAAATAGCATGTGCGAGTGCAGCAGTAATGCAGTACAAGCAAGACAGTCCATAGTAGAATTTATAAAAAGCAATTTTTTTAGGAGATATAAAAAGCAAATATTAGGAAAATGTAGACGTACAGGAACAGCAGGTTAGATGGGAATTTTGCGGGAAATCAAAGAAAATCACTCTGATGCTGCGATAGTTAATGAACTAGCAGATTACTGAAAAAAGTATAAGAGTGAGACTGTTGTATGCATAATACTCCCTCCATTTCATAATGTAAGATGTTTGACCTTTTTGCTCGTAACGTTTGACCATTCGTCTTACATTATGAAACGGAGGTAGTAAATGCCAAAAGGCAAAAGCTATATATAGCATGCATAAGTACAAAAATTTGACAAGTCAACAAGCATTCTTCCCCTGAGTGGCATGCTGGCAATGCCAATCATGAGGTGAAGATAAATTTGAAAACTACTTTGAAGTTACAACAAACAAGTTATAATACTCATCTGTAAAATTTAATAAAGTTATGTGATAATTCCAACTTCCAAGAGTAATCATCCAATCCTAACATCAGAATGAATGATCTAGATGTAAAAAACAAACCTTTGCTGACACTGCGACCTAGATTATTACTCTGCTTCAATGGGTCCACTATGTTGAAAAATTTTCGAGAAAATGATCGAGTATTTCTCTCAGAGTTTCTAGGGGTGACAGTAAACAACTGTGCACATTCCTTGAAAAATTCTTCTCGCATAGTAAAATCATCATCAACAGTGTCTGGAGAGTCAGCTGTGAAACAAAAGCTCACATTACCAGTAATAAAAGGAAACTTCCAATCACCAAAAAAGGGTACAGATCAGACTGCATCCACTTACTAACTAGATCAGGCAAGGAAGACAAGGAAACAGGGCCATACAAGCTTATACCCTTATTGTCCCAGTCAAATTTGCTATAATAGTCCAGAAACCTATAGAGGACCTGCAGAAACAAATAGCTATTTATAGCAACTTGTATAAGGTGTCAGAAGCAATAACACTACAAATGTCGCATAAAAGTTGGAAGTCAGGACTTACAGCTAGTGGACCATCCAAAGTTTCATGGAAGAGATGGAAAATATATAAAACCAATATCTCCAATGCATAGGTAGAAATTAATCCATGGTGAGCACCAAGAATGCGACTTTCATAATAACACCAAGCTTTTATCAGCATTATACTTCTCTTGAAAAGGTGGTTTTTTTCAAACTTTCGATCAACCTGAAAAACATAATGGTTATAGATATATTTGTCCATGAGCAGACTGACCATAAGAAGTCTTCTTCCAATTGCTGAATCTCACAATGATTTGTTATCACGTTTGAAATTAGAGCGAGATAAGATCTGTGTTTCAAGAAAGAGAAATGAGCAAACCATAGCAATTGTATAAACATTAACATTACCTGCTCAAGAAAACAAAGCGTACAGAGTCCACCAAACTGATTAAATGAGATGTCTACGATGATGTTTTGAACAATGCATTTCACCAACTTGACCTGCCATCAGAAATACCTACATTAGACAACATGATGACAACATGCTAACACCATGTGGAAAAACATATTAATCTATGTTGAAGCATACATTAGTTGTTGAACAACAATAGAGAACAGTGGTGGAAAGTTCAGTTGATCACTATCGATTATTTATTTTATTAATAGCAGTAAAATATTGAGGCATTCACATGTTTCATTGATGTCATGCGTGAATGATGGATTTCACTACTGTTGCTTCCCAGTTTACAGTAGGATAAGAATACTGTGAAATGTTTTATTGCAGTTATAAGGGGAGTAAAAAAAGAGAAAAATTCATGTATAAATGAATCATATGAATTGTTTCATGCCATCAAATACAACAAGCACAATAGATAAGTACTCATAAGTAGATTTACTGCCATAATATAAGCTAAAGAAAAAAGAGCAAGTGGGAAACCTCTGCATGAATATACTGGACATCCTTGACTTCAAATTCAGCATCTTTTCTTGCCTCTTCTGATTCTAAAACAGCTTGTACTTGTTTTGCCAAAATTTCATCATTTGGATGGCCAAAAGCAGTCAAATCAATATCTCCGTCAGGAAGATAAGTTTTGAGTGGAACAGATCCAAATGGAAAGACCTGAGTTTTACAGAAAGAAAAAGGTTAAAGTTATATTTCGAAATAGCATGATGACAGATAATTCACACGAGAGAGAGAGAGAGAGGTGCCTGCAGCGGAGTAAAAGCTCAAGCAATGGTTCTTTTAAACTATTTTACACAAATGCGCAACAGAATCAGAAAATTCCACATTGTCTATCTAATGCCATTCCAATTCTTAGGGCTGAGCATTAAGGAATAACTAGCAGCGAGCATGCTACGCACCATTGGAACAGGTGTTTAGCACCCAAACAACATGATACCAACTACCGAAGTATCCACACAACCCTTAAAATGCACTACAGTCACCAGATCTCGTGTGCTTGACATGAACAAAGATCCAAAATAACTAACAGCATAACTATTCCAGTTTCCAGCCGCGCTCTGGGGGTGCTACAGTAGATCTTTCCTATTCCATTTTGTCGTGAGCACAGATATAGTAGGGCAGATGCATTTATCCAAAAGGAGCATGCAGGGTGAGGAAGCTATGGACACCCACGACACGAAAACGGATAGTAAAGTACATATACCATTTACCAACTCTCCAACCCAGTACCAACAGATCAGCTGTTGTGCTTGCGTAAGTAGATACTTACGCTGCTGAAAACAAAACGTATGTATGACAAGGATATCGAAACATACAGGAAATAAACATTAGACAACTTATATATATCGGTTGGGCGTTATCACTAGTGTTGTCACACTTTAGCCATCACGGTGCAGGTAGATGAAACTCTGAATATGGCAATTAACAACATCAGTGGAAACGGTGTACTTAGCAGGTTGTTTGGACTACATTTCCATGTTGTAACATAGAATGAAAAACAGTAAAGAAAGAATCCTCCTGTGGCTAAATTATACACCCGAAAGCAGCTGGGCTTGCATAAACATGATAAGAAAGAAACAATAATTGCATTCCTGAACGGAGAAAAACATGTAAGCATATGGGCGCCCTGTGGCTATGTCACTGATGCACAAAGGAAAAAAAAATCACAGTTTTTATCAGGTCTACGGAGTAGTAAGGCATGAATAATGGAGGGAGCAGAGTAAGAATAGAACCTGGCAGCCAACGGTGCACCTGATGAGACCCTGGACGTAGGTGATGACGGCGGCGCGGCGGTTCTCGGAGGGACGGTTGGGCTGGATCCGACCGACGACCGCTCCGGCGGCGGCCTCGAGGGGATCCCAGGCGTCGGGCGAGATGGAGGCGGGGTCCGGGTTGGGGGGCGGCGCAAAGTCGGGGTTTGGCACGGGCTCCAGCGCCGGCGAGCAACCCAGGTTGTCGACCATGGGCGCCGCGTGGGACCCCGGGCCAACACCCTCCTCCTTCCTCTCTCGACGGCCGGCGTACGGCCCCCTCCCTCCTCTACCCTCCGGCGGCGTGGAGCAACCGATTAATTGAGGCGGCGGCGGCGATCGGTGGCGATCTGGGCGCCGGCGGCGATGGGTACGGATTATGTATGGGCTTGGAGAATTTAATAATAAAAAAATGAGAAGTAAGAGGGGAAAAGAAGAGAAAAGGTGGAATTTTCTCTCCCCTTCCTCGCGCGCTCGCGCGGCTTGTCTCTTCTCCGCTCGGGGGAAGAAGAAGATGATGACGATGAGTGACTCAATCAAAGATGATGCGCGTGCGTGCTTGTGTTTTTGATGGATTGGAATTGGAATTGGATTGCTGGCTAATTTGTTCGGCGGCGGAAGGAAGGAAGGAAGGAAGACGAAGCGGAGGAGACGACGGCTTCAAGCCACGGTTTCCTCTTCCTCTTTTCCCCATTCGCAGAGCCCATGGGCTTCATTCTACTATCCGCTCATCTTTCTCTTGGCCCAATTCGGCCCACCACGCGAGCCCATGCGTTCCGCACCCGCCGTCTCCAACCTCCGACTCCTCCTGCGCCGCCTCCCTCGCCGGAGCAGCGCGGCCGCCGGCAACCAGATCCAAGCTCGGCCTCCTCCACCACCCGGACTTCCTCTCTGCTCTCCTCTCTCGCCTTCCTCCTTCCCCATCGGCGCTCTCCCTTTTACTCGACGCCCCTCCGGTCGTCCTCTCGCCGTCGCTCGTCTGCCCGGTCATCGTCACCTTCTCTTCCTCGCCCACACCGTCCTCCGCGATTATCCTCTTCAACCATGCATCCTCGCTCTCCCTCCCCACCCCGCTTCCCGCCTTCCCTGCCCTCCTCAAATCATGCGCCCGCGCTTTCAAGCAGAGCTCTCGTGGCCCCGCTGCGTCGGCCTTCGTCTCCAAGGGGATGGAACTGCATTGCTGCGTCTTCAAGCTTGGATGCGGGACGGATCGGTATGTGCAGAATGGGCTCGTCTCCATGTATGGCAAGTTCGGTCGCCTTGGGGATGCGCGGAAGGTGTTCGATGAAATGCCCACAAAGAATGCCGTCTCATGGAATGCATTGGTCGGGGCTCATTGTGCCGCCGCAAACTGGCTGGGTGCAGAGTGTGTGTCTCGGACCATGCCAGAGAGGAACTTGTCATGGTGGAACTCTGAGATCATGCGGAATGTGAGGATTGGGCATATTGATGAGGCTGCAAGGATTTTCAGGGGAATGCCACAGAGGGATGCTGTATCATGGAACTCTTTGATCGGTGGATTCGCAAAGGTTAAGAGGTATAGTCAAGCTTTGGAGATTTTTCAAGAAATGCAGGATCATGGCATTGAACCTACGGAGCTGACACTTGTATCAGCCCTTGGGGCTTGCGCAGAGGTTGGCAAGATGGAGCTAGGGAAGGATATTCACAGAAACCTTGAGAGCAAGGGCATTGTAGCTGATGGATATGTTGGCAATGCACTGATTGATATGTATGCAAAATGTGGGAGGTTGGATCTTGCCAAGAAGGTCTTTGACAGAATGTCCATGAGGAATATTACATGCTGGAATGCGATGATCGATGGCTTCTCAGTGCATGGCTGCTCACTTGAGGCCCTAGAGCTATTTGATTCGATGAAGATTGAGCCAGATCATGTCACATTTTTAGGTGTCTTGACCGCCTGCAGCCATGGTGGTCTACTGAATGAGGGGAGGAAATATTTTAATAGCATGATCGAAGACTTCAGTATTGTGCCTGACATTAAGCATTATGGCTGCATGATTGATATGCTTTGCCGCTACGGTAAAATTAAAGAAGCTTGTCAGATAATTAAGCATAATTCTGCAAAGGAAAACCCTGTTCTGTGGAAGATGTTATTGGCAGCTTGCCGAGTGCACGGACACATCAGTCTTGCTTACAAGCTTTTTCATGAACTACATGAGCTGATTCTAAGTGATAATGTTGGTGTCATCACAATATCAAATCTTTATGCGGAAGCAAAAAGATGGGATGATATCGAGCATCTGAGAACGACTGTTAAATGCAACAGTGCTTTGAAACATGCAGCACACACTCAAATCGACACAACATAAATTCAGTCACAAAAAATATATTTGCCAGAAACTATAGGAAATAATTACCGTTTCCAATTATGAGACCTGTTTCACTCAGTGCTCCAATAGATTTAATGCTGGAAGCTTCATTTTCATCTTTAGTTTTGGTGGCTTCCTCTCGTGACCCTTCTAGTTAAAGATGATGGATGTTGGTGGTGAAGAGGAATGACAGCCATGAGCCATCATATGATTTGTATCAGCATAAGATTCAGTTATTACCAGGGAAAATATCTTGGTGCCAAGTTAATACCATGTAGAGAAGGGTTAAGATCGTCAAGTTATAACTACTACTGTGTCATGCTTGTTTTGCTTCAGATTGCCAGATGGCCATACTCATATATGTGATGGCACTACAAAAGTAACTGACAGCATTGCTTGAGTGGTTTTGTTGATCGGCAGCAAATGTTTCAGAAACTAAATCATGAATCTGGCCGATTGAATGTTTTCCAAAAGAATTATTTGCATCATTGCCCATTCACTCGTACGTGTGGACTCAGTATCAAAGGTTTGGGCAGAAGCAAAGAGATGGAGTTAAGTTGAGAATCTGCGAACAAAGATGATCAGATACAATGCCTCAAAAAGTGTTGCAAACAGCTACTCCACAAGCTTTAGGTAGCCAGTATATCCTCCACAAGCTGTCCAGAGCAATATTCAGATTCATTTCCAAAAGTCCACTTTGGTACTGCTTTGGTTTTACTGCTAGACTGTAGCTCCAATGGGTGAGTTCACATTTCTCAAGTAAACTTTGCTACTGCTAGGCTGCTAGTGCTTCTAAGTTCTAAGCCTGCTGAATTGTAAGGCCCCGTTCTTATCAGCATAGGAGCTGATTTTTTCCCTTATTTTCCGTGAGCACGCTTTTCAAACTGCTAAATGGTATGTTTTTTGAAAAAAATTTATATACGAAAGTTTTTTTAAAAAATCAGATAAATCCATTTTTCTATTTTTTTTAATATTTAATAATCAATTAATTACGTCCTAATGACCTATCTCGTTTTGCGTGCACACAGAATCCAAACTTCACCATCAGTATCGAACGAATCTAAAGTAATAATATGTTCATACACAGTAAATGGGAAATAACCTTCTGTGTTAAAATATGTATGTTTAATGCGGCATATATAATTCTGAGCACCCATCAAATGCCTTGTTTTTTTTTTCCCACTGAGAGTATCCAAATATGTCAAAGTTATTGTTATATGGACTTTGAATAAATGATTTGTTTCCCAATGGGCATCATGGCAAAATGAGAATTTTGTTGCTGTTAGTTTTGTTACAATATGTGAAATTTGTTGACCTCAATAATCAGTCTAATACAATGTGCATGTTCTCAGTATCATACACTGGATAAATTGACTACTAGAATGCAGAAAATGAGGAAGAAGTTGAACTGTGTGCTCTGCCTGGAAGTGAAGAATTAAATTTCAATGTGGACATACTTCTTCACTAGGTCAGTAGCCCATGAAAGGTGGAATTTTCAGCAAGTACCAAGGCAAGTATTTCGGTCCAAAGTCACTACCATGGTGTCGAGAAGCTGGTCCATAGGAGTGTTAATTAAGATGGGCAAAACAATAGAATGCATGCTTGTTTGGCTCCATATTGTCAGATGATCGCTATAGTATTTGCTATCGATGGTGGTGAACATTCCAGTAAAAGTGAAGTTTCGGTCTATATGGAGCAATGCAAATTTAAATGGACAAATGAAAATAATACTCGAGAATCTTGGGATTCTAACAATAAGAGCTGAACATTAGGGGCAAGAAGCATATAAATTGACTAATCTTATCTCCTTTGTTCCATGTAAATTACTTAGTTACTCATCTCTATTGTTTCTCATTTCTGGCAGCTGGTTCCTGACAGAGGAGCATGGAGTTGATGCCATTCACATGCATCAGTGCATGGTTGATCAGATCAAGAATTCATGATGAGGATCAAATAAACAGTAAGTTGCTAGGCGACGTCTGAATGAACTGATGGATCGATCTGCTATAGCACTGGCCCTTGCAGGCTGCTATAGCTCTGGCCCATCCATGTTCGACGGCCAAGCATTGCACGCTGATGAAAGGAGAAACTAGCTATTGCTGCTGGTTTATAGGGTCCAAAATAAATGCAATAGTAGCTTCTGGCTTAACGCTCAACAATAACACTGTGCATCCTTGAAGATTACCCGTACGTAATGCTCTGTTTGTCCACAGATCGACTGCGTGTCAAGTCACAATGGCCCCGATCGGTTCCTATTAGGATTATAATCCAATGCTTTGAATTTTAAAAGTAAATTTTAGAATTGATTTTAAGGCTTTTTTCATCATAATTTTTTTTAATGATGTCTTTTAAACCACAAACAACACATATACAAAAGTTTGACCCATTATTATTTTTTTATTTGCAAATGTGTTTTCTGGAATTATGGAATTATGGCCAAACGATGAGGCCAATGTTTCTAGAACCTGGTATTTAATATGCTTGAGAAGTTGAGAACTGTATAATGTAGATGTATATACAAAAATGTTATCGGAGCAAGATTACCAGAGCAGAAGAGACGAGGTTTGACACAATTGCGATCCTAGGAGCGTGGTTGATATGGAAGGAACAAAATAACTTTGTCTTCGATTAGCAGCAGCGACCATGGCTGCTTGTCGCGAAGGCAATGGTGGAAGAACTATCACTGTAACCATTAGGGATGGGTCGCTCCACCGATGTGGTGAGATTTTTACCTTAGTCTCACTTTTTCTGTTTCTCCTTAAACACCCAACCCCCCCCCCCCCTCAAGTTTTGGTTTCGTTTTTTGAGCAATTGAACAATCCTTGAGTAGGTAGCAAGAGGTACCAAAATTTTACTATAAAATTTGATACATTCTATTATCGAAGGTACCAAATTTGCATTTAAAATGTGGTGCCTCATAATACCTTATCAAATACTATAAAATTGCTCTTGTTTGTATCATTGTAGACTGGATTTTACTTCTCTTGATATGAAAGGTACGCAAAACTTATTGCGTATTCCCAAAAATAATATCATTAAGTTAGTATTTTCGCAATATTCTCTTCACAATGTGAACTTTCTGTTTATTTTTTTTTGTAATATAAAGATTCTACTTTGCGTTTCCTTTCTTCTAGTGATCATATATTTTAATGCGTACAAATGCACAATGTATATACATTGATCGTCTGAATCCATGGCCTTCCTTTAATGTTGTCCTTTACTAGGATGCTGTCTGGGCTACAGCTGCTGCATAGCAAATTAATTGATGGCGTACATGCGTTCATGGTTCACCCACTTCCTCCAAACAATATCCACATTTTTGTATATGACAATGACATATGCACGCAGGAAATGCACATACAAATAGGTCACGCTATAAAAACTAAACCCTGAAAACTCTGCATCAGGTGCACGCCATGAATTCATTCTAGCTACTGCGAATTAAAGTAGGTAAGTAGTAAATGAAACAACACAACTTCCACCAACTACTGATCAAAAGTCATATGCCAATCAAAGCAGAGTTTTTGGCTTCAGGTTAGGTTTTTGGCTTTGGCTTCGCACCGCCCACCCGGACACGCACCACGTGTAAGTCATCAAACTGATGTTTACTCTGATCTCCTTAAATCCTTTCTGCAAGATCGCAAGAGTGCACGTACGTAACATGCACAAAAAGACAGGGTAAATATTAGCAGTACACATAAGAGGGAAGTACGAAACCCCCGCGAAATTTCTTCCATAGTAGTAGCTCATATATTTGTAAAACAAACAAACAAAAAAGTAGAAATAAAACGGAAGAGAGTACTCTAGATAGCTCCATCCCTGGCATTGCCCAAAACCCCTATATAAACCCCTCCTCTTTCTCTCCACTCACTCACACCACACTCCACTCCACTCCACTACTAGCATTGATCAGTAGCAGCAACTCTAGCTTGTGAATCGATCAATGGCTCGCCCGGGAAACAACCATGTGGCGGCGGCGGTGATGGTGGTGGCGCTGCTGGTGACGGCGGCGCCGGCGGCGAGCGCGGTGACATGCGGGCAGGTGGTGAGCATGATTGCGCCCTGCATCATGTACGCCACCGGGAGGGTGTCCGCCCCCACCGGCGGCTGCTGCAGCGGCGTCAGGAGCCTCAACGCCGCGGCGGCGACCACCGCCGACCGGCAGACGACGTGCGCGTGCCTGAAGCAGCAGACGAGCGGCATGGGCGGGCTTCGGCCGGACCTCATCGCCGGCATCCCCTCCAAGTGCGGCGTCAACATCCCCTACGCCATCAGCCCTTCCACCGACTGCTCCAGGTACACCACTTAATTACCTATCCATTAATTAATTACAGTCAGTAATTAGGCTAATTACGATTCTCTAATTGATTAAACTAACATAATTAATATAACTTGTTTCTTGTTTGCTGCTGATCATATCTGAACTTATCTTTCGTACGTGTGCGCAGGGTGCACTAAGTACATGTTCGTCAAGGGTGATCGATCGATGCGAAGATAATAAAGGAGAGAGATCCATCTTTGCAGCCCTCACATAGATCTTCGATCTTGTCAGATCGAGATCAAGGAAGGAATGAATGCTTGTTGCTCCTTCATCTGCTTTTATTACTCCCCTCTTTTAGTTTCTACTGCTGCTGCGCGCTTCGATCATTGCGATTTCAAGCTATAGCAGCTGTTAAGACTACTAGTAGTGTCAGACCTTGTACCGCACACTGCAATGCTTCTATATGGAGTATTCACCAAATTAAATACAAGGTCTTTTAATAATGCATCTTGTTATCTCAGTTGCAAATCCACGTCAAGGACATCACTGTAGTGGCTTGTTATAATTTTAACACGCATCGTCTAGATGCACGAGTCAGAATGACAGATACACTACAGTACACTAGTGTGTGTTCAACTAAAGTGGTAACACTAAAATATTCAAGTAAAACTAATTAAGTTTACAACCTAATGTAATGGGGTGAATGTAAACTACTCTCATCTTAGATGCATTACACAGTCAAACAATGAACATTTAACATTGACAAATCAACCAACCACTGCAAAATAAATTGTCAGGCCAACAATAGTATCATGGCTAGGCCCAACGGAACTATTGCAGCCCATAATATGAAGGCCGCAACTGGATGACAACCTACGAGCGGCCTGATATGATAGTTGGGTCCTTTGCGTGCGGCTCGTATATATTAGCTTGTCTGGATTGGAACCGTGTGGCCTACAATATCTGGCCCGGCAGCATATCTGTGAACCTGTGATGTTCTTGGTCGGGAAAATCAGGCCCACTCATACGTACATATTTTAACCACCATTTTCCTTTTCTCTTTTTGATAAAGGAACAGCAAAAGTTGGGAAGAAAACCACTCCCTCAATTCTTTTAACCAATGTCATACATTAAAAATACAGAGATAGTATATAGAAACGACCATTCTACTATTCTTACATGTGAACAATTGGTGTCTAAAAAAAAAGAAAAAAACATGTGAAGGATTGGACTAGATTGAATCAAACACGATTCTTACGTGTCGCAATCCATTTTCAAGTCCAAATCGTACATGCTTGGCAGATCGATCGTTCGGTGACCCAACAGAAGTAATTAACTGCATTTTTTACACAAAAAGCATGAGTTCACTTTGGCTGACATATGTGTAGACCCCAGATCAATCTACTCGAGAAGCCAACATAATGTCCATGGATATAAAGTAAAATAGTCACTTGCTTCTTAGCCGTCGGATCAAAACCAACGGCCAAGAAGCCAGAGGATGTAGAAGAGGAAACTCACCAGTAACCCTTGACAGCGAGCTTCTCTTATGATCTGGAGCAAAATATGATATGAACTTTTATATACCAAATATATTCCAAGAAAGGCAGGCCAAGTCTACAGGGAGCGAGTAGTTTATTCTTTGTGTTTGTATCAAATCCTTAATATTGATCTTTGACGGCTGGCGTCTGTATTTTTTTTTCCGTAATATTTTTCTACATAAAAATTTGATTTATCTATTATGCATCTATTTTCATAACAAATGGTACCAAAGCTTTCACAATTTTATAAACAGGACGTGTGAACCCCGATCGCCTAATCAGTGGTGAGTGTCAGTGATAGGCATGCGACGGGGAACACCATTGGAGTCACGGGGATGGAGTTCAATGTAAGGGTGGTGGTGTAGATGACGGATGGTCTATCTATGTGGGGAACAATGCTGCCATCGGTTTAGGACGGCAGGAGGGAGAGGAGCATGGAAATGAGTTTTTTTTTTCACTTGATAGTATCGAGTGTCGGGATCCTACTAGATTAAAAAAATACATGTTTTTATATAGGATTTGTAATTTTTGGTATAAATTAAAGCATATATTATTATATTTTGCTAAATTGAATTGAATTGATGTAACTTTTGAGTGTACTTATTCATAATATTGTCAATCCCCTCTAGTTAATTAGGCCTATTCGTTTTGTAGGAAAAGTGGAGGATTTGGATTCCTACGGATTAGTCTCTCTAAAAGCCATTCGTTTTGTAAGATTGGGTCATAGGAAAACCATAAAAAAAATTTCCTTTCCTACAATCTTTTGAGAGAAACATAGAAAATTTTTTATCCACTCCAATCTCTTAGAAAATTTTCTATGAATTAAAGTGACAGTCATTCCTATTCCTCTATTTCTATGGAGGTAATTTACTCCAAACCGAATAAGCCAAGCAGGGAGTAGGAGGGCGGCATCGACAAGGTAATACTAATGTCACTGTTTATGCAGGAATCTCGATGTAATCCTGGTCTACTACAAATGACTGAGATTTGGTACATTTCCTTGCGAGTGGAAGCTAGATATACGGAGTGAAAAGATGCAACACATGCATAACTAGTGACAATTAATTAGATTGTTCCTGAAGATGCATACAAAGGTTGATAGATCACATGCACGCATTGATGCACATATCGACGAATCCGAGGGTCCCTGGTGCTCAACAACCGGCTGGTACGGTGCGGCCATATATTGCACGCCGCATATGCATTTGCATGAACAATAATGCAAGCATGCACGACCAAGTCATTCATGCACCACCCTATCTAGCTAAAACAACAGTAGCTAGCTCTCCGACCGTCCGATCTGGAAGTTTCCTACCTATCCAGCTCATCGACCCCTTCTTCGATCTCCACCTCGATCGCGCGCTATTTATACCCCCCTCATCTACACATCTTGCTCACTCCACCACCACACAAGCTAGCTAGAGCTTAGATCACTCTCTACAAGTGTACATTGCTGCTTGCTAGCTAGCTAGATCGATCAAAGATCATCTCAACAATGGCTGGTGGCGGTAGGATGATTGCCCTGTTTGCGGTGGTGGCGTTGGTGCTGGTGGCGGCGGAGAGGTCGTCGGCGGCGGTGAGCTGCGGCGACGTGTCATCGGCGATAGCGCCGTGCCTGTCGTACGTGACGGGGAGGATGAGCTCGCCGTCGTCGTCGTGCTGCAGCGGCGTGAGGACGCTCAACGGCAAGGCCTCCTCGTCGGCCGACCGCCGCACGGCCTGCAGCTGCCTCAAGAGCATGGCCGGCTCCATCAGGAGCCTCAACATGGGCAACGCCGCCAGCATCCCTTCCAAGTGCGGCGTCTCCGTTGCCTTCCCCATCAGCACCTCCGTCGACTGCTCCACGTACGTAATTGCATTTGCTCCATCGATCTCTGATTAATCTCTCTTGGCTTAATTATCAAGCTTGCTGTAATTAATTGGTGTAATGATTTTTTTTTTTTGCAGGATCAACTAATTACGTACGTGAATTCCAGCTGAGCCACTCGATATATATCGCATATCCATCGGCATATGTCTATGCATGACTGGAGAAGGGAATTGAAGAT
>CM002479.1:633521-654584 GCA_000325765.3 Leersia perrieri
AGACGACGGATCAACGCCGGCCTCCGGCGGGAGACGGCGCAGAGGAGAGGCCGGCGGCCGGCGCGGAAGCGAGGGCGGCGGATGACCTGGGGCCGGGGAGGGGAGAGAACTGACGGGCGGCAGATGACGCTAGTAAATAGAAGTTATTGTTACTTTCCTTTCCTATAATCCGAATGCTCGTAACATATATTTCTCTGTTTTTCAATCCTCTGTTTTACCAATACATTTCTATGTTTTTTCTATACTTTTTTTATCCTACGTTTTTACTATCGCGTGAAACTAATAGGCCCCGAAGAATTTGATATTGATCGATCTATGCTCCTGCTGAGAGCTTTGCATTGTGGAGCATACTGGGACAATAATTAGCTTAATTAATAACGTGAGGTTTTCTCCTTTGTTCTTTGAGCGAAATGCAGGAGGCATATAACTCTCCACCAGTTGGAGGGGTAAAAAAATTAAGACGATTGAATTTCTCAAAACACAAGTGAACGCGGTCAATGATGATAAGACTTTTCCAACATGGTGAAGACCGAAGACATGTATTATGTATATATAACTCGTGGCGTTAGTGAGGAGGTATACACCTCCTGACTTAATACCAATACCTCTATAAGATTTAATTATGGACAACTCAAAAATAGATATAAAAGTATTTGTTTAGTCTTATTTTAAGCTTCTAGCTAGGATTTTTTTAATACATCCTTGATAGAGAAGATCACTTAATTATAAGAGGTATATGAGATATGTTACTCTCGAAAGGATGGAAGAAACATTGAGCAACGACATAATCCTTAAAATATACATTATCAGAAAAATGAATGTGTTCCATTTAATGTCAGTACTTTATTATGTAGCAACTTGATCATGTTTTAGTTAATTATTTAGCCTGTAACACTCTTTTTGGCCATATGTACCAAGATTATTCATTAAGCATACACAAATTATTTAAGCCTAGATTTGTGTTCCTAGTATGTGTCCTCGGTATAAAGGTTGATATTACAATTTAAGGACAGATGTAGTATTTATTATAACGATAGATGAAATATGGTAAGAATTGAACGTAACGAGTAGTTTATAATTAGTCTAATAGTTTAAAAATACAAAAAATAAAGTTTTCTTTTGAGAAGACATATATTTAGGAACACATTGCAAATAGTTAATTCACAATAATAGTGCTGCAAAAAGAACCCGAGGAATCATGGCAGTGGATTTTAATTGACAAATATATTAATATATAATGTCTCACTCCACAAAAACATACAAATTGAAATTCAACAAGCTCTTACTAGTATGTGCATATTCTCAGTCATATATTTATTTTGGCTACAATCTCTAGAGATTAAATTTAAACTACCATATTTAAATATGGAGTGCTATATTATATATTAATCTATCCTACGATCCGGGGGGGAACCAGGCCTAGGACAACGAGACCTATAGTCCTACACCTGGGATCCAAGTTACATACAAATTCCACATAAATTTAAGATTCTTTTATGAGTTTGTATAGATTTAGTGTAAGATCTTAAAGAGCTGCGCACTAAGCATTGCTGATGTCTGGTTCTGCCACTGCATGTGATTTTTTTTAAAAAAAATTGTTTATATATACATATGGTATACAAAATAGGAGTGGACCGGTGTGATTTAAAAGAGTTTCGTGGCAAACACATATACATACAGATGCCCTAGTGGTTGTGAGGTTGTGAGAAGACACACGTCCTAGTGATTGTGAGGTCCTGAGAAGAATGCTGGGAGGATTGTTGGAATTTACTGCTGATGGACACTTAGATCCAACTTGAAACAACATCATGAATGCACTCAACGACTTGCATGTTCTAACCCTAACTGATACTACAAACTACTAGTCCTGTTAGGCCGCTGCTAATCAATTAATTACAGGGACCTCTCACTAATACAAACACTATGATTAGCCATCTACTAGCTAAACCTGCCCCAACATCCAACTACCTTGATCGATCCCATTGAATTGTGAATCATGCATACTGGACGCACCGACGATACCATTTCCATGCTTAATTGCTGAACTAATCCACGTACTATTACACTTGTGCATGGATCAAAGCAGGCAATCACACCTATTTAAGCCCCTGATCACCCCCACCTTCAACCAGCACCACACACTGACACACCAGCGAGTAGTGATCAAGCTAGCTAGCTAGTAGCCAAGTCAGCTAATTTCACACGATCAAGCTAGAAGAGATCGAATTCAAGACCGAGACTATGGCTCGTGCACAGCTGGTGTTGGCCGTTGCCCTGGTGGCAGCTCTGCTCCTTGCGGCCCCACGTGCCAGCGTGGCAGCAATCAGCTGCAGCCAAGTGAACTCCGCGGTGGGGCCCTGCCTGAGCTACGCTCGGGGCAGCGGGACGGCGCCGTCGTCGTCGTGCTGCAGCGGCGTGAGGAGCCTCAACTCGATGGCGAGCAGCAGCGCCGACAGGCGCACTGCCTGCAGCTGCCTCAAGAGTGCGGCCGGCAGCATCAGCGGCCTCAACGCCGGCAATGCCGCCAGCATCCCTTCCAAGTGCGGCGTCAGCGTCCCCTACACCATCAGCACCTCCATCGACTGCTCCAGGTACTCAATTACTACCTCTTGTTTTTTTTTTTCAACATTCAAAACCGGAGGGAGCACTATTAATTCATTGATATATATATATATATATATATTCATTCATCTAGGAGTAGGACGGAATGAAGTAATTCATGGATTTTTCCATGATCATATTTAGCAAGTATATATAAATTTGTGCGTGTACGTACGTGCAGGGTGAGCTGAGCTACCGGTGGATGTCATTGATAGAGCACCGGCCGACGTAAACCTGCATGCCTCAATATAATGTGGAGCCGAGCTCGATCAGAACTACTGTTTTTAATTATGTCATATTTATGGCGAATAAAATGAGAGCTAGCTACGTCGATCACTATGACATGTATCGTACATGTGGTTGATCGATCGATCGGCATAGTTGACGCTTGTTTGTTGTTGTTGTGTCTTATAGTATGATCAGTTTCTGTTTCCTCCGCCTGTATTTGTTGAGGACTACCTGAGAGCTAGAGATGAGTTTAATTTATACCATGCATATGTACTTCTGGATGTACGTACGTACTGTGCTTCTTGTACTGCGTGCGTGTACATTGTGGATTATACATAATTAAATTACATACAGCTCTTTTTGGTATCTGTTTTCCTTTCGCTCGTGTTTGACGACTTTATTTCTGATATGAGATCTAGAGATCAGTTAATTTGTAGCATGCATACATACGTACTTCTGCATGTAGCCATGTACGTATTTCTTGTACTGCGTGTGTCTGTACGTTGTGGATTGTATACCACACGCACGCACGCACGCAGCTTGTTCCATTTTGGTGTCATTGTATTATCTTCCATACACATTTGGTCAAAAACTATTATATGTGGATTTGCACCAGACTTGAAAGCAAGCCGTTCTCGTATATTGTAATAGCTTGTAACTTCAAAACCGTACAACCCAATCCATTTAACCGACGGATCCACTTATATATACCACCTTACTTATATTTTTATCCTCTTTTCGTGTAAAATGGTTAATTTTGAATGGTATGATTGGAAGAACAAGACCTTTTATATGTTGATTCCGCTCCTATTAAACTGGCAAGCTGGTAGTAATCAAATGCACACATCACACTTGGGTCATCCTGCAAAATTTCGGTTTTTCAACAGGAATAATCACAAATGTAACCAAGAGTGAAATTTACCCAATACGTTGTGAGGGAACCGATCTGCATAACGTGCTGTCTCCCTTCCCAGGTAGACAATGCGCCTTCCCCTGTACCTATCTGGGGATGACTCTACATGTTAGGAAATTGAAAAGAGAAGATGTCAACCCGGTCATCAACAGGCTAAGCTCAAGATTGCCGTCATGGAAAGGCAGGCTGCTTACCAAAAATACAGGCCTCTCCACTCTTGTCAAATCAACCCTCTCAGCCTTGCCAGTTTACCACATGACAGTATTCCCCATAAAAAATGGGCGATAAAGATGGACAAAATCCGACGTGCCTTCCTTTGGACAGGTTCTGAGCAGGCCAATGGGGGGAAATTGCCTTGTAAACTGGCAGAGGGTTTGCCGGCCTAAGATTTTTGGGGGTTTAGGCATCTCTGACCTCGACCGTTTCAGTAGGGCGCTAAGAATCCGATGGTTATGGCATGAATGGGTCTCGCCTGACAAGCCTTGGATAGGTGCACAAACTCCCTGTGATGAATCCAACAAAATGCTCTTCAAAGCCTCGACTTTCATCGAGTTAGGAAACGGAATGAAAGCCAAGTTTTGGTACGATAGATGGCTGCAAGGTCAAGCTCTAAAAGAACCGGCGCCGTCCTTATTTACCTTGGCCACAAGAAAGAACAGGTTGGTCAGCCAGGAGTTAACAGGAAACAATTGATTGAAGCCAATGCACAGGATCAACACGACGGAACAAGCGCACGAATTTGTGCAGCTATGGATCCTGATTCAACAAGTGCACCTGTAGCATGACAGAGATGACCAGATCACCTGGCGTTGGACGGCAAATGGACAGTACTCAGCGAAATCTGCTTACAATATCCAATTCCTTGGTTCTATCCTTGACGGCGCTACTCCTTCATTTGGACGGCAAAAACAGAGAACAAATGCAAGTTTTTTACCTGGCTTGCAGTACAGCGAAAAGTAATAACAACTGACCGGTTTATCCTACGAGGCTGGCAAAACTCTCCAGTTTGCTCGATGTGTGGTATCGAGAACGAGACGGCCAAACATCTGCTCATGTAGTGCGCCTTCGCAAACCAAGTTTGGACCCTTGAACCTAGCGAGCCCGTCGACCTTCAATGGCGGCCTTCTCGACTGGTGGGAACAATGCAGGAATGAAATCGCAAAAGACCAGAGGAAGCTTTTCGATGGGATCTTTGTTTACATCATATGGAGCATTTGGCTTCAACGAAACAATCGCGTCTTTAACAATGTTTACAAAACAACGGTTGATGTTGTGAATCTAGCCAAGGACCTGTTCCAGGCAAGAGAGAATGCAATAAACTCGCAAAATCGCTGAAAGGGCCCTATGCCCGGTTGTAATAGATCTCCTCTCCCCAATGTACCTCTGAATTCTGTAACTTTTTCTACCTACTTTATATTGAAAGGCAGAGTTCGTGCCAAATGTTCCTTAAAAAAAACACTCGGGCCACAGAAAAACAAGCCACATCTTAATTGGGCCACGATGCTACATATATTTTATGTCGGTCTCACAACATGCTCACAAGATTTTTCTGACGGTTTCACATCCATGATGTTATCATGAAAACACTCAAATAATGTTATAAATTTATATTGCTATATTTATAAATTTTATATTCTTAGATAAAAGGCTTTAAGCCCCCAATAGAAAGCAAGAAATAAAAATTATAGTGAAAATTGCACCCTAAAAATTCATAAAAAGGTAAAACATCGGAAACTCTGAACCGTACAGACTGAACACTCTTAAGCATTCTTTCCAAAATTATTTTGATCTGTCTTCCTTGGTCGGCCTTATTTCGTTTCTTATGGCCAAGCCCTTGTCCCGGTACACGTCAAAATTCCTGAATATGGGACATACATGTTATGCATAGTATGGTCATTTAAATACTATGACGCATAGCTAGCTTCATGGCCCATGTCTATTTAATTATACTTACCCTAGGATATATACCAAACAAATTCGAAAGTGAGAAAAAACTTAGTTTACTCTAGACTATTTATCACTTTATGGTTGTTTGTCAACTACTCACGATATGGGGACACATTATATAACTTTGATAATTATGGGAAACACTCTGGGCTATGTTCCCTTGTCTCCCCAGAAATAATGCAAACATTTATTGAAAAGATATACACAAAGGAAAAACACACACGCTACCACTATATATATGCATCTGCATCGATCCATATATATTATTGGTTGAAATACTATGTAACTCAGTTGAACATTTAAGTTTTCGGGAGAATTAATGTAATTCAATAGATGCACATATATCATGAACTCTTACATAGGGAAAAAGGGAAAAAACTGAGAGATTGTTGCCTTTTTTTCCCCCTTGACTATCTTTTGCTTTTTTTGCATGCATCTGAATGATTATAATCTCTTAATTCTTTTGACCAAGATATAGACTAATAGAAGATAAATCACTAAATAAACATATAAGTTAAAATATGACATGTAGAACGATCTATTCAAGTTGGATGTGAACAATATAAGTTTAAATAAACATACTAAGTTTAAACAATATATATATGGATGTGAACAATACATGTACTGATTGGAATTTGATAGGTCAAGATTTAAACCTACATATGTGTATATAAAGAGCGATATACATGTAGTCTTTTTTATATATATTTTTTAAAAAATAAGAATAATTATTTAGATGACATGGAAAAAAAAGACTCGGCTAAGAAAAAAAAGCATTTGAACGAAGAATAAACCGCCATGTACTAATTGGTGGATAGAAACTCTACGTACGGTGGCATGCATCAATTAACATTCAACATCCAGTTGATATATATACGGCGACTACGTAATAACGATCAAAGAGTAAAGTCTATACGTAGTCAATCCAAATTAACCAGTAAAGAACATGCATGCCAGGATCTTTGTTCTATTACGTGTACCGTAAAAGGGTAACCATCTGACTGTAGAATGCCGGGGATCGATCGGTTGATCGTTTATTTTCCCTTCTTCCCAACACCCAACTACCAGCTTACTAGCTCCCAATCGAATTGAATGATCGTATGGACAGATGCACCGACTAGGAGGTTGTTTGCATCCAGTGACTAATAAATATAGACTGATAATAAAACTAATTGCATAAATAAAAGCTAATTCGTGAGATGATTTTTTTAAACATAATTAATCCATGATTAGCAAATGTTTACTGTAGCATCACATTCGCTAATCATGGACTAATTAGTCTCAATAGATTCGTCCGCAAAATAGTCCAAAGTATGGGATGAGTTTTATTAATAATCTGTATTTAATACTTCTAATTAGTGTCTAAACATCATAAGTCTGTGTATCCAACAAACAAGGTCTAAACACCACACATACCAATGCAATGCATCCTCTTTGCTCCATCTGTTGTTAATTAATTGCCCATACTGCCGTCCTGCGTACTTGCTGCGTGCAGTGCATCCACACATGACAGCAAACTCTACCTATTTAAACCCCCGCATTCCCGCGTATTCTCATCCATTCCCGCCAACCAACACCGCTAACCAGAAACTACAAGATCGAGTAGACAAGTCAGCTGAGCTCAGCTAGCAAAACACTACAGTAGCAGCAGCAACAATGGCCGCCCGTGCACAGCTGGTGTTGGTCGCCGCACTCGTGGCAGCTCTGCTGATCGCCGCGCCACACGCAACCGTGGCCATCACCTGCGGCCAGGTGAACTCCGCCGTGGGCCCCTGCCTGACCTACGCCCGCGGCGGCGCCGGCCCGTCGGCGGCCTGCTGCAGCGGCGTGAGGAGCCTCAACTCGGCGGCACGCACCACCGCCGACCGCCGCACTGCCTGCAACTGCCTCAAGAACGCCGCCCGCGGCATCAGGGGACTCAACGCCGGCAACGCCGCCAGCATCCCTTCCAAGTGCGGCGTCAGCATCCCCTACACCATCAGCGCCTCCATCGACTGCTCCAGGTTTTTAATTAATTAACGATCATCTTCAATTCTACAGCAAACTGAAATAATGATTTTGCATGATAATCATCTAATTAATTACCTAATTATCTATGTTCTATGTATGTGCGTTTGTGCAGGGTGAGCTGAGCTATACTGGATCACATATAGAGCATCGCCGGCGCCACCCTTCTGCCTCGATCGATGTGGAGCCGAATTCTGTGTACCTAATACTAGTATCTGTATACTGAATAAAAACATGCTTGATCAGCTTGCTAGCTAGCTCAGTTGATCGCCGTGATCAGTACACAGCTGATCGGCTGGTCAGGCTAGCTATAGCTTGCTGTTGTATGTGTCTTTTGTCGTTGTTCGTCGTTTGCTTCTTTTTGAGGTCTACCTGAGAGCTAGAGATCGAGTGATCTGTGTACCGTGCATACATGTACATCTCTGCATGCATGTATGTACTATACTCCTTGTACCCATGCTTGCTGTGGATTATTACACATATACATACAGCTCTTTTTCGTACGTATACATACGTTATTCGACCACCACCTAGCGCTCTAGCTAGCTCTGAGGTCTCTTGTGTCATGTTGTGTGTGTGCGCATTCCAGCCATATATCTGAGTTTTCGTGTCGCGTTTGGACTTTGGAGGCCACAATTTCTTCACTGTTGTGATCCTCTCCTCTGCTCTGTTGTGAAAAAGAACTCCAACGATGTGGAATCACATATATATATGTATGATCCCCAATGGAACATTTTTTTTAAAAAAAGATTTAAATTCTCCCAGCCAACCTTCGATTCATTAAACATAAATTAATTAGGACGTACATGATAATTACTTATTGCTGCATGCATATCCATGTGCCAACATCAGCAGGTTGTCAGCATATATAACAATTTCATTGATGGGATATCAAAACAAAAGTAGTTATTCGTGGTGTCACTAATTAAACTTCTAGTTGCTATTTCTACATTACATGTTTTGTCTCCTGGGAAAGTTTATGCAAGTATAGGATAATATACAGTAAGTTGCAGAATAAATGTCATATATACATGTAATATCAGTCTATTGTGAAGGTGGAATATATGTTTTCCATATTCTTTACTATACAATTATCCATATATATAATAGGCATTTTATTCTAAAAGTTCCAAATTAGATCCATTCCCAATCACCAGTCTTGGCTCACTTAGATTTCATTTGGATGGGCCTTCATCCCAATCTATGAATATCTTATTATTGTTTGGGGCCATTTATCACATATTCATGGAAAACTGGATTCTCAAGAGGTATATATATAAATCCTTTTGGAAGTAGTATTTTTGCATTAATTACTTTCACATGGGTTAGTTCAATGTTCCTTGGAATTAAAAGGCTTCTAGCTTTAGGTTGGAGGAACTCCAGTCCATAGGAATAGGAAAGAAAGGAATCTATGCACACATTAATCCATAGGAATTTTTTATGAGATTTGAGTGGATGAAAAATTTCCTACATTTTCTCTCTACAACTTGTGTAGGAAAGATTTGAGTGGGTGCCAGTGCAGGCACAAGCGCGGGGCGACGGCGGTGACTGGAGGCCGCAGGGAGCGTGGCAGGGGGGATGTCTCGCGGTGTTGACCTGGCAAGTTCCCCAAGCGTTGCCTCCATGACGCCGCTGCTGCAACCGTGCTCCCTTCCTCGACATCCTCCAATTCCTGGGCATCCGCACTGTCGAGCTCGGCTTCATCCTCATTGACATTGCCGCCGTCCTCCCGACGCTCCACCACAAACTGCCGCCACCTACCCCTCCCCCCACCTTGTGCAGCTTCATTGGAATTAGTCCTGCCTACCTCGCCGTGCTCACCTCCCCGTCCCCGCGCTGCTTCGACCTCGTCATGTCATCTACGTCTACGTTGTTGCTGGCGCGAGAACGAGAGGAGAGCGAGTAGAGGGGCAGCGGTCACCAGCGTCATCATCACAGGCACATGCCAATGCCTCCCAGCTCTGGCTGCTCCGGAGTCCATCCTTAGATGGGGAGAAAGAGAGGGGAGACAGGGGGAAGGATTTTTTTTATTATTCTTCTCTATTGACTGACATATGGTGCCCATGAGCAGACTAGGCGTCATGTCAGGGAAACCATCGATCTATAGGGACCTCTTTTAAACGGGATTCGCACGTTCTGTCATTGCGGTTGAGGGCTCAAGTTGAGGGATGTACAGTGGACTTATTCCTTTTCGTGAGGATGATGTAACCTCTTGTTATAACTTTAAAATATGGGGGCCTGTGAGCCTTTAAGGCCCAGATATTAAACCAAGGCAAAAATGGCCAACGGCCCACCACAAATACGTTACAACTGGCCCATTGTTGAATGCTGCCATTGTGAGCTGCCGAGTTTTGCTTGTGTGTTACAATCATCCTATCTATAGTGGTACATGCTGTTTAATTCAACTTATTAATTAGTCCCAAATGTCATTTATATATGCTTAAAATGAAAGGGAGTCAAGTACTCCAGTTTCTTTGATATGTGTAGCTTCATAAGTTTATGGGTTTAATTTAATGTGCTTCGAAGCACATTAATTCCTGCTCGCTTGAATAATATAATTGAAGGTCAGAATATAATATATATAGCTCTGCAACAACAAATGCAGTAGAGACACGTGTACAGTTGAAATTAATTGAAGCTGTACATGTGTTGCATGGCTGAGAAGATTTGGCGGGTCATTATCGATCGATCAGAGCAGACATTAATGGACCAGAGAATGTTTACCTTTAAAACGTACCACTAGAACTATATATGTTTTCATAAAAACTATATACTCCCTCCGTTCCGTAATATAAGACGCGGTCAAACTTGGCATAGTTTTCAAAACTAATTTCAATATTTAATATCTCATATATTATAATATTTTTGTTATAAAATTATAGTCATATGAAAGAAGATTTAAATGTCATTTCAATGATGCTATTTTTATCAAATAAAGTTTTAATAATAATAATAAACTAATTGTTGGTCAAAAACTTGAAGAGTTGAATCTTAAAAAGCGTACGCGCCTTATATTGTGGAACGGATGTACTATAAATTAGATCGGTTAATATCTGATATATTTTCCAATGTTAAAGTTTACTACTCATAAAACTTATGATATATTTTAGTACGTGAGTAGTAAATTTTAATTGTACTAATGTATAATTGTACTTCACTATCTAAGAAACTAACACCTGAAATACTTTCTAATATATACGTAAGAGTCCAATTATACATTTCACCTTCGTGTGACATATAAAATATTATCTTAATTATTTCATGAAAAATACAATTGTTAATTAACTTCTCCAAATACGTGCTCAACGATCGTGCGAGAATTTGCTAGCCAGCGGGGCTATATTATTACAACAATGACTTGTGAACAGAAAATTTAAAGCTATCACTGTTAAAGATATTTAATGAAGTGATAGAAGAGCAAGCTAAAGTAGACCTGATGTCTAGGAAGCTTTGATTGGTTATACCAGCATAATAACAATCGATCGATCACAACGCCGGTATATATATATATGTATGTATGTATGTATGTATGTATGTATGTATGTATGTATGTATGTAAGTATGTATTGATGATGAGTGATGTATGAAACTGAGTATGCCCCTCCAATTTTAAAATTGTTGACGTTTTAGGGGTGGAACAATAGCTGATGAAAAAAATAAAAGAAAATAGAGCATGCAACACCAGGATTCAAACGTAGCATGGGTGAATTCCAACATTGGTCTTTAACCATTGAGATACCCAACTTTGGTGACTTATTTCGATCCTTGGTATATGAGATTTGTTCAAAACGTGATTAATTTCTAAACCATAGGGAGACTATGATAATTATTGAGACAGAGAACGACATTGTAGCCCGCTGGCAGAAAGCTATCAATTAATTGCTCTTGTCAATCAGCGTTTGAATCCCCACTATGCTGATTTTAATTCTCACCATTTCTTCTCAGTTATTAATTGATGCTAAACTCGATCCTCTTTAGCTAGCATCCCAACTTTTAGAAAAGAAAAACAATTATCGAAGACCATGAAATAATAAATTAATACTAAAATATTGAAACAGTTGATTTAATTAAAAAAGTTCCCTGAGAAATATTGATGAAGAAGTTTAATTGGAAAGATCAATTCCTTTAGAAGAGCTCAGTAATTAAGCGTGTCCACGATAATATACTGTTCGAAGCTGAAAAGAACGGGACGTTAAATCAGTCGATACAACTGATAGAACGTAGTAACGGAACACATGTGCTACATCGATGAGAATCAGAAGGGAAGACTCTAGTCGATCTCGGTCGCGAGGGGCCAACGGCCAACGACCAGGCAGCGACTGCCATCAATGGATGATTCAATCATAGCACGTGGCCACACCACACTACTCTTGGCTGGCTTCCTATTTATACCCTCCACCGATCGACCGACGATACACACATCACTACATCACACTGAAGCTAGCAGCTAGCTCAGCTTAGCTACTCGATCGATCATCATATATCTTCTTGAATAGCTAGAGCTAGCTACTAGTAATTGATTGACATGGCTGCTGTGACGATGAAGGGTAAGATGGTGGTGGTGGCGGCGGTGTTGGTGGCGATGATGGTGGTGCAGGGGCCGGCGTCGGCGGCGATCACGTGCGGTCAGGTAGGGTCGGCGATCGCGCCGTGCATCTCGTACGTGACGGGGAGGAGCGGCCTGTCGTCGGGTTGCTGCAACGGCGTCAAGGGCCTCAACAGCGCCGCCCGCACCACCGCCGACCGCCAGGCCGCCTGCCGCTGCCTCAAGAGCCTCGCCGGCTCCATCAAGTCGCTCAACCTCGGCACCGTCGCCGGCGTCCCCGCCAAGTGCGGCGTCAACGTTGGCTTCCCCATCTCCCTCTCCACCGACTGCAACAAGTAACTAATTATATATATATATATCTCGATGCATGTTACTGATTAATTTTTATCATGTGGAAATTACGAGTGATTAATTGTATGGTTTTCTTTGGTGCAGGGTCAGGTAGATCAACCATATCCTGCGTCGATCGATCGATCGAGCTCGACACGCTGGCTCGTGCGGTTTACTTATCAACTAATAAATATATATACTTGCTTCCGAAACGAAGTGAAGAAATAACAGCTGCAGCATGCATGCAGCGCTCTTTATTTCTGTACTTTATGTTGCACGCCACCTGTGTGCATATATTTATATGTGCTACACCTTTACTTCTATCAGTGTATGTCTAGCTAGCATCTTGCTGGGGCAAAATCTCTATAATAATTTCCTTGTTACAACGAAATTGTTAAATGTGCATATCTTGCTTCTGCCCCTCTGTACTTTATTACTTAATTAATTGCGCAGAAGGATAAAAATTATATTGATACCACAGTATGGTAAAAACCAAAACAATAAGATCAAAAAGAGGAACAATTAATGTGAATAAAAACAAAGAATAAATTATTTTCCCTATAGCCGGATCAGGATGTAAGGGCTAGCTAGGTCCATATATATAATTCCAACATATAATGCGACGGTATGTATGAGTGTGCATGTCAAGTATAATATATTTTAAAGTCACTTTCATGTAAAGTAGCTCTAACAGCCTCTATCCATAGATGTATAGCAAAAAAAAGTGTGGCTTGATCTCTCGGGCCTGTCCTTTGTATATAGCTACGGTTGTTGCTAGTCATATTTCAGTCCGCCTTGAAAATGACACATGCTATTGTGTTGGAATAAGTATGAATTATCTCTAAACTTTTGTACTCGTCCGAGATTTACCCCTAACTACAATACTAACATTCCGGAATACTCATGAATTTAGACGAATTACCCCTCTAGCTAACTCAACCATGAGCGGTTTTTCAACCTATGTGCTACACATATGTCAGTCTAGCTCGCCAGCCAAAAAATAATGTTGGTGGGCTCCACATGTCACTCTCTTTATCTATACCCCTCTACACCCAACAAGAAGAAGGGGACAATATACCATAGACGGTTTTCATGAGCTGAGACTATGAAGGAAGACAACGTGTTGGAGAGCCTTGACCTGTGCATATTCCCTACTTCCCCATTGTCTGGGGTTGCGGTGGCAGTAGCGTCATTAGTCGAGGGCATAATGAAAGATGGAGGAGGGAAGGCCATCATGTGTTATCAGCAATCTCACAGTAGTTCTCTCCCCATCCTCATGGATCAACTTCGGTGAAGAAGGTGTTGTTGTTTTCCCGACTTAGTGAGTGACGGAGCCACTTCAAGATCATTAGCTGCCTACCCGACCTTGCACAACTAGGCCCTACCAACTTCTATTTACTTTTCTAACTAAACTGGCACATGTGTGTCATATATATGCTCAAAATTACTTGGGGAGTCCGGGTTAACTTAGGTGGGATTTCGTCTAGACTCGAAAATCCGGATTGTCAAATTGGACTACTGCAGACATGCAGACAGGAGATTATTCAGCCTTTTTTCTTCTTCCATCGAGGCGGATAAATGGGCATCCGTGATATCGAAAGTGACAGAAGAAATTCTCCTCAAATAATTCACACATTAGCAATTCTTACAAGACAAAATACAAAATTGATTGAACGTGAGGCACATGAGGCCAGCTTTTAGAGTTCACCTTGGCGGGTGTAGCTGAGTCTGAGTGTAGAGCTGGCTCGTTGCTCCAGCCTACCACGTCAGCGAAAACAGTCCACGTAGGCCATGGACCGGCTCCTGCAGGGAAGCTCGGTTCCTCTGAGGGACACCGCTCCCTTGTCAGATTCAGCAGTTTAAGCAAGAGTTGGGGGGAGAGAGAGAGAGGAAGAAAGTAGAAGACTAGAAGAGAGAAGGAAGCGCCACCGAAGATCATCTCCGGCCGCCTCCTCCCTCCTCATCTCCGTCCGCCGCCTCCTTCCTCACCTCCGGCCGCCGCCTCCCTCCTCATCTTCGCCGGTGAAGCCGAGGGCGCTAGAGCAGTCAGGGGAGCCTGGAGCCATGGGCGGCGGCGGCCGGGGAGGGAAGCGGCCGAAGCCGTCGGGAGGAGGCCGTGGGCTACGAGGACGCCGCCATCACCACCACCTCCGACAACAACCACCCCCACCTCGAGCCGCGCGCTGGAGGCGGCTGATCTGGAAAGGCTGAGATGTCGCCAGCGGCAGAACGGGAGGAGAAGATGGCGCCGGCTGCGCCGCCGCGAGGGGAAGGGGGAGGGAGCTGCGCCGCAGCGAGGGGAGGGGGCAGGGAGCTGCGCCGCGGCGGAGGGAGAAGCCGCCTGTGCGCCTCCTCCGTCTCGCCCGCCTGCGTGCCGTCCTCCCGCCCGCCTGCGCGCCACCGGCGCGCTACCGGCTCGCCCCCCGTCCTCCGTCATGCTCGCCTGCGCCGGTGGGGTGAAGTGGGGGATTGGGATGGTTGGGGGAGAGGGGCATATTTTATATTTTATTTCTGATTTTTAGGGTGTTTGCTGTAAATTTTGGACACATGTATAAATTAACAGAAATATAAGGACTATATTGCAAAAAATCCACTGACAAGGGCTGAAATGCAAAACAATTTTGTGGGTTCCACCTTGTGTGGCTTGGACTGTGGAGAGAGTATCCTAACTGTTGCTTTAGCTGAGGTGGCCTCTAGAGACACAAGTAAAGGCCCTTAGGAGGGCAGCCAGTATCTAACGGCTGCTAGCACATGTAATACTATTACACTGTAGCAGTTTCAATGTCCGTATTGCACAAATTTAATTTCATAGTATAGGACAACATTGTTGTCCAAAGAACAGTTTAAAACTCTCTCTCGATTGGTGCGAAATAATAAAATTGATTAATTCTAAAAGATTTATACTCGTACAGTACATAAAGGACCTATTTGAAGCTCGATACTCTTTAGATTCCTATCCTCTAATGACACCTGAGGGGTACTATGTATTTTCCATTTTCCATCGACCCATTTAGCATCGGGTCACAATGGCCTATTAGTGGGCAATCAATGGGCCATATATGCACACTTTTTTAGCATCCGAGGCTTTAATTAATTTTGATTACTCACCAACTGTATGAGCCAACATATATATATGAGCCAACATGGCCAAATGGGCTGGGCCTTTCCCACATATCTTCACCTCCTAGTCTGATTTGTTACTCACCAATTGTAATGTACTTGATTGCTTTGATTTCCCTTGACTGACATAGCATGAAGTTAGCGAAGCCCAACGAAGTGAGCATATTGCGTAGCTTAATTGTTTAGGTCCTAGTGGAAGAATGTGCTCATCTGGGTTTAAATTTCAGATTTAACACGGGTGCTCGTATTTACGGCTAATATTCTTTAAGTGGTACACGACATACTCGTTGACAGTGAGATGCCCGTGATGATTTCGTCAATCTCAAGAAATACCGGCCTATTTTTTAGAGGTGTTCATATACATAGGGTATGCGTGTGTACGTTCATAGGGATAAGTATGCGCTGTCCAATTTTTTGTCTTCTGGTGTGTCAAGAGCTATGTCGTCGGCGAGGGGCTTTGCCCCTACCTTTTAAGCACAAATGCACAATCACCATATTTTAAAGCAACAAAAGAAAAATTAGAATGGAAAAAGTCTATTTTACTCCCCTAAAGTATTGCATTAGATCACTTAGATCCCTAAACTATTTTTTGGCTTATTTTACACCCGAAACTATTAAAATGACTTACTTTACGTCCTAACAACATTTCTCTTTTTTGTTTCTATCTATACGAGTTATATTTTTACTAAAATTTTGTATGCTGCATATATGCATTGCGAGTTACCTCTGAACATTTTTTTTATCTCTGTTTTCACTTATTGAAAGTATATAATACAATTTAAACATTTTAAATTTTAAAGTTCAAATAAATAGCCATGAAAAAAGATGAAAATATTTTGGAGCTTTGCTAACGGTGTCATCTACAGCTCTACATAATTTCATCTCAAAATATGGCTTGTATAAGGAGAAGCAAAAAAGAGAAGTGTTGTTAGGTGTAAAACGAACCGTTTTTAATAGTTCAGGGTGTAAAATGAGCCAAAATATAGTTTGGGGGTTACTGATCCAATGCAATAGTTTAGGGAGTAAAATGGACCTTTTCCAATTAGAATCAACTTCTTTTAATTTCCTGCTTGACACCTAGCTAATCCATGGCCATGTCTATCTTTTTTAGGAAAATTAGAGCCATGCCATTACTATTGCTTAACATTGAAGATATGTCATCCTGGTCTATATGTCATTGACTCATATAGGTTGCACATATCACTAACTAACGAATGACATATCTACAACTTAAAAAATTATAATTGCATGGATCCAATTAGCCTTCTTTCGAAGATAGACGTAGCAGGTCGGCCCTAAAACAGTACGTGGTGTGTGTTCCTCCATGCATGTATGCAGATACAAAATGGGCATCTTCGACCAAAAGTGACAAAAGATATTTGCCTTTGTTAATAAGGTAACATCAACATGAATTCCTCACACAAAAACAAAAGCACAAAATCAATTGAACAAAAGATGATAAGAGACATAGCGCTAGCTAGCTTTCAGAGTTCACTTTCAGAGCTTAGCTTTAATGTGCGGCGACCAAAGTCTCTGCCTACAGGAACAGGAAGAAAACTAAATGTACAGGAAAAAGAACTGCTTGACTCCTAATTAGTAGTCCTAAGCTACAGCGAGCCAAGTGCCATGCGGCGGCTCCGTGACGTCGCCGTGGAGGCGGCGCCGGCGCTGGTGACGACGCCGGCATGGGCGGCCACCACCGGCGCAGGCGCTATTGCTTCTTCGTCCCTGCAGCAGTCAGGGAACTCCGGCTTCGATGCCAACATGGTGATCATCCTCGCCGCGCTGCTCTGCTTCCTCATCTGCGCCCTCGGCCTCAGCTCCCTCATCCGCTGCGCCCTCCACTGCGCACGCAGCCTCTCTCCCGCCGCCGCCACGGCGACGCCGTCTGCCACCGCCGGGCTGAAGAGGAAGGAGCTGAGGAGGATTCCGGTGGAGGTGTACGGGACCAAGGAGGCAGGTGTTGCAGACGACGAGTGCGCCATCTGTCTCGGCGATTTCGCCGCCGGCGACAAGGTGCGCGTGTTACCGAGGTGCCACCATGGCTTCCACGTACGCTGCGTCGACACGTGGCTCGCCGCGCACTCTTCATGTCCGACGTGTCGGGACTCTGTTATCTCAGCTGAGGATGGAGTGGCCATCGATGATGTTACGCCGACAGCCGGCGGCCAAAGATAGCGAGTAATTCTTTTCTTTTTGTATCGCGTGTAATTTCTTGTATATTACTGTAGAGGGCTAAGGTGTAAATAGAATATAGGCAAAGGCAAGTACTAATCCTATATGTAACTGGCCTACTTTTGTTGTTTTATAATTTTGTATGGGTAGTACCTGCATATTGGAATTGACATTTTTTTGCGTAAATGCGAAGTGGTGGGCAATGTTTGCAGTGTATGTGTTCACTGGAATTATCTGTTTAGCTGTTTCTAGCTAGTTTCTTCTTGTGTCCTAGCACATGATATTTTTTTTGCCCCTAGATTCTCTGTTTCTTCTTCTGGATATAGTTTTACCACAAAAAATAAAGCATTGAACTGATCTTATTTTCAGATGAATCGTAATGGTCTTTTGGACACTTGTTCAACCAAACTTTCCGCAAAGTGACAAGTCCTTTTCTCAAATTGTTGTTGTCTAGCATCTTATCACCGCCAATGCAAGAGATCTTTTTCCTTTTCCCTTTTCTTCCAGTTGACACAACTAGTAATAACTGAGAATGAGATGATACCATGACAATGTTTTGGACTCAGCCCAGGACCCAAGATTCCAAACCCGTGAAGATAGTTCGGTTGTTTGGTTCAGATGCTTCAAAATAATAATATTTGATTTTTGGAGGAGGAGCAGCAGGCACATAGGAATAAGTTTTTCTTCATGTCTAATCTTATGTTAATATTCCTCTAAATTCCCCACTGATTATTCTATATAAGTTTTGAATTGTTCCTTTTTTATTCCAATGGATATTGTAGTGAGATTTTCCAGAATTTGAGATTCTTCGCTTGTTCCTTTATTCGAACTGATGCCTATATATGTTATCTCTGTTGCTATCAAAATATATTATATGGTCTGTAAAATTTAGGCCACACTAGTCTAAATGGCGTGTGGCCAAACAACACTGTCACTCCAACTTTTTATGGCGTGGCTGTATTTTACAGGCGTGACCAAAAGGTTTAGATCCAAAAAATACTTTATATAAATCTAGGGTAGGGTGTGTTCGTTTATGTCCAAAAGGATAGATTGTCTACAGGCTATCGTGTTTTTTCCCCCTCGATATGTTTTTTGAAAAAACAAATTCTACACAAAAATTGTTAAAAAAATCAAAGTAATCCATTTTTCAATTTTAAAATAACTAATACTTAATTAATCATAAGATAAAGTCCGAATTACCACCTCAACTATTGTACGAGTTCTTTTTATCCCCCTAAACTTAAAAACCAGACAACATTCACCCCAAACTTTGTAAACCGGATGAAAAACCCCCCTCAACACTATTTCAGGTGGTTTTGACCAGGTCAAGTCAATAAGATAAATATAAAAAATAATGGTCCCACATGTCATAAAAAATAAATATGGAAGAAGAGAGGGAAAAAAATAAAATGAAGAGAATGATATGTGGGCCCGTTATTTTTTTATATTTATCTTATTGACTTGACCTGGTCAAAACCACCTGAAATAGTGTTGAGGGGATTTTCTGTCCGGTTTATAAAATTCGGGGTGAATGGTGTGTGGTTTTAAGTTTAGGGGGTAAAAAAGAACTAGTACAATAGTTGAGGGGGGTATCATATGGTGTTTCTTATTTTACGTGTAACACTATTTTTTTTTGCCACTGTTTTCAACCACCATAAACGAACGCAGCACTAGTACTAAAATAATTCATTAAAAGGATTAAAAAAAACTTTCTTTCCTTCTATTCTTGCCTCCTCCAGTATATCATAGCCTCACAATCAAACTCATCGGGTTTGAATTAAAGATTTGTGGGAGTGATCAAGAAGGGAAACATCACCATTTTCTTAATTTTTGTGTTTTAGGTGCTTTGGTGTGACATGTCAGTTAATAAAAGGTTATGTGACAGTTTTGAATCTAAATGACATATATCTTTTAACAAGTTTAGGATATATATAGATATGCAGTTCACAAGTTCGTGAAATTAACTATTTAACACTCACTCATAAGGTAAAAGACCGCACCCACGTAGTTTGATTACTCTCTCTTTTCGAGTGTTCTGCACTAATTAAGAACATCTTAAGTTGAATACTTTTTATAGCAATTTCATCAATATATACTCCATAGCCTTTTCTATATATAGCTACATCATCTTTCTGTGCATCTTGATATTCTACATAACAATATTAAATAATGGATGGTTGTGATTGGTGGAGATGGGATACGTGGATGTAGAAGTAGTTGTGTTTTGAGACAAAATTGAATTGCTCATGTAGTTATATTTTGAGACGGAGGGAGTAGTACGTAGCGTGTGAACTTCAGCCGGCAATGGCGCTGATCACTGTGCTATTCTCTTTATGCACTCAAACTTTGCCCTATTATACAAGTCTGAAACTGTACTTCTTCATGCTATCACATTAAGTCATAAGCTGATAGACATGGAAGTCCTAATTAATTAAAGTGCGAGCTGTGAACTCATCCAGAACTTCCAGAGTTATATCGATTAGCTAGACTTTTTGCTTACAGAGTTGTTGAGAAAAGAGTTAGAGAGTTGACAAATAGCTTGTAGAAATGGATTAATTCCAACAACAAGGACCATCAGGCAGCAGGGGACGGCCGTCATATACAGGATCTGCATTCAGTGATGATGGTACGTGGCTACTCAACCGATCGATTCAATAGTACCAGTATTCCTCCTATTTAAACCGGCCCTAGCTCGACCGATCGATCAGCAACTAAATACCGGAGTTAGCCTGCTAGTGATCAACACTCAAATTAATTATAATGATGGTGCCATTAATGGCTCTGAACAGTAAGCTGCAGCTGCAGGTGAAGAAGCCGGCGATGGTAGTGATCATCGCGACCTGCAGCATGATCATGCTGCTGGTGGCCCCGGCAATTGGGGCGATGACAACATGCGAGGAGGTGGAGTCACTGACGGAGCCTTGCATCCCGTTCCTCACAGGGAAGACGAACGAATTAACTCATGACTGCTGCGACGCCGCCGTGGAAGGCGTCTACTACCTTGACGACGTCATCCAATCCGAGGGTAGAGACCAAGTCGCCAATATTTGCCACTGCGCCGAGAGCCAGCTCTCTGTAAAATCAATGGTTTTGATTATATAATTTATGATGAACAATTGATTATTAATTTGGTTTGATAGATGTTTGGATTTTTGGTTGAGAAGTGTTTTTCGGGATGGACCGGTCTGACCGACGT
>CM002479.1:658446-681869 GCA_000325765.3 Leersia perrieri
GAAGGTCTTGGTTTGGTCCCCAATCAACTTCTTTGATCATCCATGCATTCCTCATGCCCGGATTCTTTTTCTTCTCCCAAGCAAGTACCTCTGCAAATAAAAACACACGAAATTCATTGTATAGCAATATTTGTTCAAATATATAATAAGTAAATCTAAAATAGAACATATACACCTTTGGTTGATGAATATATAAGGTAGTCATGCTCATATCTAAGCTAGTTATGTCCTCATCAGTGATGACCCTCTTACATGTGGGCCCCTCAATATTTTTTATTTTTCTAATTTATAATGCCATGTAAGTGTCATGTCAGCGATACCACCCAACCATACTGCCGTAGGACCTAAATTAAACGGATTCACAAGTTGAGGGTCCAACATTTTCGGTATTAGAAATTAGGGATGATTTTAAAACTTAGTGTGAAAACGAGGGACGTAAAGTGAACTTATTCCTAAATATTATAGCCCGTAGTAGACTATACTATTGGACTTGCTCTTATCTCTCTTCCAACTCACCACCAAACTAGTAGTCCTGTTGCCCGCTCACTCCTTTCTATTACTCCCTCTGTCCCACTTTAGTTGTCGTTTTAGACCTGGTGGCTTGTCCCAATTTACCTGTCGTTCGCAACAGTAAACGTGGGCCTGGCCCATCAGCCCTCTATTCTCTGCCCCCATCACCACAATGCACATCCACACATTTTTCCCCAATTCCGCATTATCCTATCGTCGTCTCCATCGCCCCCAACTCCCGATTCCTCCTCCCCGGCACTTCTTCCCCCACCTCCCCTTCTTCCCTGCTAATAGGCGTAGCACCTCCTGTCCATCTCTCCATCACCAGGCGCAGGCGGCAGAGGGCACCGTATGGGGAGCGGCGGCGGCGGTGGACCACCCATGGGGAGCGGCGGCGGACCACCAGTGGAAGAGGGCGCCCTCGTGGCGGAGGCGGCATGAGATCTCCTAGGGTGCGGAGGCGGCATCAGATCTCCTATGGGCAGAGACGGCATCAGATCTCCTAGGGACGGAGGCGGCGAGTCCCTTCTTGGTCTCAGTGGCGGTGGAAGCCATATGGGGAAGACGCCGGCGGAGCTAACCCTAGGGAGGGAGGCCGACGACGGCGGTGACGACCATCGGGACAACGGTCGGCGAGCCGGCGATGGGCCTCGGAGCGGCTGTGGAGGCTTCTATGGCAGCTCTAGAGATAGCGGCGGCCCTCGGTGCGGCCGTGGTGGGCCAGCGACAGCGGAGGCGTCTACGGCAGCCCTGAGGGCAGCATCGGCGTGGGCAGTCCTAGGGTCGACCGACAGCGATGGAGAAATCCGATGCTACGGCGACCATGGAGGCATTTGATCTGACACAATGATTCGAGGGCATATTGGTAATTTCTGCTTAGGGTTATTTTGTCTCCTCCATGCTAGAACGACAACCATTATGGGACAGAGGGAGTTCGTGCTCTTAGTCTTGTAATACAATAGTATAAGCTACACCGTTGGGCCCCACACCTTTAACATTCAACTAGAATATTACATCGTCCCTCCCTATTGGTTGATGTGAAGCCTGCTCTCTCTCTCCTCATTGATGCTTTACTCTAGGGACATGTGCTGCAGACTGCAATATTTGTGTTGTCTTTCTTAACTCTTTCATCCAAGTCAGCAACTAAGCTACAACCTACAACTAGCTAGGTAAGTACGTGCCATGCGGTAGTTGGGTGACGTCGTGGAGGCGCCGCCGCCATTACTACTTCCCTACAGCAGTCAAGGAACTCCGGCTTCGATGCCAACATGGTGACCATCCTCGTCGTGTTGCTCTGCTTCCTCATCCGTGCCCTCGACCTTAGCTCCCTCATCCTATGCAGCCTACGCCATCTCCTGTGCGCGAAGCCTCTCTCCTGCTACCGCGCGCCACAGTGACGCCAGTGCCGGTTTAGCTGTTTCTTTTTCATTGTGTCCTACCGCATGATATTTTTTTTCTCCATGCCAGATTCCCTGTTTCTGGTTCAAGAGATAGTTTTGCCACAAGAAATAAAAAAAAGTGAGATAGCATTGGTCCGATCTTACTTTCAGAGGAACTTTAATGGTCTTTCGGATGCTTAGGCCTTGTTTAGTTTTCAATTTTTTTTCCAAAAACATCGTATTGAATCTTTCCACACATGCATGAAGCATTAAATATAGATTAAAAATAAAATTAATTGTACAGTTCACCTGTAAATTGCGAGACGATTTTTTGAGCCTAATTAATCCATAATTAGTCATAAGTGCTATAATAACCCACATGTACTAATGACAGATTAATTATGATTAATAGATTCGTCTCGCGATTTCTAGACGGGTTATAAAATTAGTTTTTTTCATTTGCGTAAAAAAAAACCCGTTCGACATCCAGTTAAACGTCTGATGTGAAACCAAAAATTTTTTATTCCCCAACTAAACACACCAACCAAACTTTCCCCCAAGTGACAAGTCCTTTTCTCAAATTGTTGTTGTCTAGCATCTAATCACCGCCAAAACATGAGATCTATTTTTTTCCTTTTCTTCAAATTGCCTACTAGTAGTATCTGAGAATGAGATGATTCCATGCCAATGTTTTGTACTCTGTCTAGGACCCAAGATTCCAAAACCGTCAAAATGGTTCAGTTGTTTTGTTCAGATGCTTCAAAATAATAATGATGGATTTTTATAAGAGGAGCAGGCACATAGGAATATTTTTTCAATAATTTCCAATCGTATGTTCCCCATATATACTTCAATGGATAGTGTAATGAGATTTTCGAGAATTTGAGATTCATCTGTTGTTCCTTTGTTCGAAGTGTGGCCTATCCTATCTCCGTTGCTACCAAAATATATCATAAGATCCGTAAAATAAAAAGAACTGGACTCACTTGTATGTAGCAGTATATAATTCTTTTTGTTGTCAACATGCATCCTAACTTTCCCTTGACTTTTTTTAAATATTCCTTAGAAGAACACTAAAGCATAACATCTTAACTTTACTTTTATGTTGGAGCCTTGGAGTTTAGCAACTTCTATGGGATTGGTGGAATGCAAAACCGAGTGCAGGACTGAAAGGAGGTTTAGAAGGATATACAAGACTGAAGACGGCACACCAAACTATGGCAGTACTATTCATGAATGATCTTCTGTCAAAATGTTGCTCTCAAAGAAATTCTGGTGTCATTTTCCGGCTTCATTTTGCAACCTCAAAAGACAAGTTGGAATCACTGGACTTAATTCGAACACGTGGGTAGCACAGGAGCTGTTTCTACTTCCATTCCTATCACCATCTACCTCCATTCCTATCACCATCTTGTTTTGCTTGGGCCACAGACAGAAGTAAAGTTCAAACAATGCAATATCCTCTCTTTTGCATTTTTGACGTGTATAGGAGTCTATTTCTCTGCTTTTGAACAAGTAAATTATGCATTCGAAGTAGTTGTAAAGCTAATATTATTAATTTGCAGTATGCACAAGATAGAAGCTGGACCAATCAAGCATGATTGAATTAAAATGAGGGAAAGCAACACTAGTAGCTTAATACTCCATTATGCAGAAAGCAGTGCTGCAAATTGATCTGCCAAGCTCTTGACAGTCGTCGGGGAGACTGCAGATTCTCCACCCAGGTACCACTTCTGAATCATCTCTGGCACATTCGTATTCTCCACTGTTAGTTTTGCCTCACTCTTGCCTTCTGTCGCAAATGATATCTGCACACAGGAATAATTATGGCTTCAGTTAGGTTGCAAGAAAAAAATAATTTTATCAATAACCAAACCAAGCTGAAATGGAGTAACTCAAAGATTACCTCCGCAATTCCAGGAGTTGTAGGGAAGTGGAAGGTGAGGACAGAGTTGGGCTTGAAATACTTGAACTGAAAAAATTCAGTCACCTTCTCCAGAGCCTCTTCTTCATCCTCCTCATACTTGTCCACTGACAACAACCGGTCACGCACAGAGCTCTCCAGCTGAACGCCATACTGCGATCCTTTGATCTCCTTGATCACAACGATCCTGAACAGTTTCTCCACAGGAGCTACCATAAAGCACAGCATCAACCAGCACGATTCAGATGACAAAAAAATGTTATTGCTGTAACGCAGGAGCTGCAGACTGCACCTTATCTGTTCTATTTTGTAGTATAAACTCTAAAGCCGTGTTATATATTCTGAAGTGCAAAACATGAATGATTGGCCCAATCTATGCATGTTAATTACCAGAAATTAGGGCCTGGAAGAAACCATCATCTTGAGCAAGTTCTTCTGCCTTCTTGCCCTTCCAACTCTCCAAATGCTCCAGAACATTTTCCTTTTCAAGATACACCCCAATGGCGTTGTATTTGATCTGAAGGAAATGAATCTCAATGTCTGTAATGCCTGCAATGTAATTTCGAAGGCATTTAGAGTCTTGTGTTGCACTGATAATATGATACTACTCCGAACCTTTTTACATGACGCCGGTTGCACTGATAATTTACATGACGCCGGTTAGTTCATTTTTGAACTACGGACGTCAATACGTCATATAAAGAAAATCAGACTGATAATAGTTAACTACTGAACTTGTTGTTAGATTACCATGAGCTAGAAGTGACAATGGCTTGTTGGCAGCGATTTCCTGGGGAAACAGAATGCCCTCCACCTCCACCGTGGCCATCTCTGTGCCCACTGCACTTACATTAATCATGCAAACTTAATCAATTACTAATTAGGAGTTTACATCTTATAATTGCTAGTATCATAATCATTTTTTAGTTGATTATCATGTGTTGACATCTTTTACATGTTTGCAATTATTCAGATTTTTTTACTTTATAAATGTAAAGTTAGTACAAAATCTAAAGGCGAAATTGGTTCAATAGGCATCGAACGATTGTGAATTTAAGATACATAATACCGAAAGATTCTAGTTCACTTCGGTAGAATTGAAAGATAACAATAATTTTTATGGAGTGTGAAAAATGAGGGTATGGATTTAACTTTCAACGCTATTAAAATAAAATTGGAAAGCATATGATGCTATATATCTATAATCGTGATTTTTCAATACTATGCCGAGTTCAGATATAATTTGACACTCATGCATGGGACTAATTCCTTTTGCATTATCGATTTTGGAAGGAAACAATCAGTATCTAGTAAACCAGAAGGGCGTAATTAAGAAAGAGAGAAGGGCTTACTTGTAGCTGCGGAGAGGCTAATTAGCAATGGGCGAAAACGAGGTTGAAACTGAAAACTGAATTTGCTCCTTTGGATGAACAGAGCGCCTATTGTTTTAGCCGGGTCGGCCGAAACAGAGCGCTTATTGTTGATGAGACTATGAGTAGTAGTGTAGGATGGAGATGGAAAGAACGTGAGGAGGGTAGTGTTTTATTGTTGAAGAGAGACAGATGGTTGATGCAGGCAGTAGGCGCGGCAGGGGTAGTAGGTGGGAGAGGGAGACATGGCAAGAAAAAAGAGAGGGAGGTGGCACGTTTGAGACTGTCTGATACAACTACCACTCTCATCAAAGAAGAATGCTAATGGATGGTTAGGTAGCATATCCGATCATGGCCAAAGCCCAAAGCAGCAGATAGGTGAATAACCGTGTTTTAGAGAAGCCCATAGTTAAATCTAAAGTTTAGTAAATTTGGATTTAATTATAATGCGGTAGCTGCATGAGCATGATCGATCGTTTGTGGCCAAGAGAAAGTGCAGGCCTGAAAAGATGGAATTCAGCCCAACTAAAAATCCAGACCAGCTGCGGAGGCTTATCATCCTCCTCCTCATCCATCACTACCGGAGGCTGAGAAGCTCTCCACAGCAGCAATGGCTTCTCTCTCCGGCGCTGCGGCTGCGCACCACCGTGTCCACTACTGCTCCGGCCAACTCCGCCGCCCTCCACGACCTCTCCGCCTCGCGCCCCTCCGCTCCCGTCTCATCCGTACGCATCCTCCTCCTTTTCTGCTTTTCCATCCCAACGTACTGCATCAATATTAATGTGAGATTGTTTCTGTCCGTCAGGGGTGTATGCGCTGTCGAGCAACGACATCAGGGTGGGCACCAACGTCGAGGTCGACGGCGCGCCCTGGAAAGTTCTTGGTTCGTAACACAACAGCCTTATCCTAGGCCACTCTTCCTTACTTTCTGCTCGACTTGGAATCTTGGATTCTCTGGGTGGATAAACTAGGATGTACTAGTATCTTTTCCATACGCAAGAATGTAGCATCTTTCTTGCACCTGTTAGAGTTAGAGCCACCCCATATCTTCAATTTTTTTTTTTCTTTCTATCCCTCAATCTTAATACAAAGATACGCAATCCCGGATTCCCCCCAAAAAAATGTTCAATTTCAGGAATTTATTCGATTAATGTGCATCTCTGCCTGCTCAACATTGGTGATTTTTTATTTTCCTAGTTTTCAAGTTCTATTAAGCAGGGGAGAATTTTGGTTTTATTTATGTCACCTTTTATGCATAGAAATCACCTACAGTTCATGTGATGCAGTTGGACATTGTAGTGCAAAACAGTAACTTTTCTTTCTTGATATTACCTTCCTATATGCTTTTTAGTCTACCAAACAAATCTGCAATAGCATCTGTTGGTTTGATTTCGCATACTCCGCATCCACCTGACCCTTATGTATGCGGATTATATTCTGTTTATAAGTTATGCTCCTCTTGCCCGACTAAAAAGTTATGCTCCTCTTAACCTCTTTGAGTTGCTGATGAAATGTTACAGCATACTAAAGCACTACTGTAATAAACTAGTTATAAAGTCTTACTTGATATTCTTAATTGTGTGTTTTGGACCAAAAAATCCAATGCAGAGTTTAATTGCATAGATGCACTGCATACAGACGAGTTTCTTTACCTGAAAATGCAAATGTTGAAGTGTATATTAATTACTTCTTATGATCCCATATATTGCTTCTTCCAGTTTATAGATGCTCAACATAAGAATATTGCATAAACTCTCTCTCTCTCCATGCAACAACAGAATTTCTTCACGTCAAACCTGGAAAAGGCGCTGCTTTTGTGAGGACAAAAATGCGCAATTATATCTCTGGCAACACAGTTGAGAAAACCTTTCGAGCTGGAAGTACGGTAATCTGAGCAGAAACTCACCTTTTGAAACTTACCAATATGATACTCTTCACCTCTCTGTCAGCGCGTTTAGGTAAATAATACTTCTTTACTTTTCTTTCAGCTCCCGGAAGCATCCATTTCAAAGGAAACCAAGCAATTTACCTACAAGGATGGGTCCCAGTTTGTGTTCATGGATCTGGTACATATTTCAGTTAAACTTGTCATGACAAAAGTAGTTGCTAGCTGTCTATATGCAATGGAACACATTCGAGCATGTTTAGACAACTTGCTGACCATATATACTTGTGACAGTTTAAAATTATATAATTTAAAACTGGTAATTTCTATAAATTAGTGCTAAAAATAGCATTTATTTAGGTTTTACAGAAAATCATCCAATGAGGTTGATAGTACTTTTGTTGTGTTCGCCAAGCGCATAACGTTATCTTTACAATTTCCCTTTCCAGACTACCTTTGAAGAAAGTCGCTTAAACGAGTCAGATGTTGGTGACAAGCAGAAATGGTTGAAAGAGGGAATGGACTGCAATTTGCTATACTGGAATGGACGGGTACTTCGTATTTTGTTTTTACATATTCAATCATTTAATAGGCTATCAGTCCGTATGTTTCTAGGAGTGTAGTATATTTCCTTTCTCTGAAGATTGTTTTCAACCTTTTCTGTGTGTTTTATATCTTGAATAGAACAATGTATTGGTCACTGACAGTAATATGTTCTGCAGATCATTGATTTTGATCTCCCGATCACTGTTAGGCTGACTGTAATTGATACTGACCCAGGGCAAGGTGACAGCGCTCAAGGTATAACTGCAAATATCACAATTATAGGAATGTTTACTAATTGAAGCTGACACGATCAGTATAATATCTTTGAACTGCATTTTGTAGGAGGAACAAAACCTGCAACCGTGGAAACAGGAGCTGTTGTCACGGTGCCGTCGTTTGTGAACGTAGGTGATGATATCCTGATCGATTCAAGAACAGGGCAATACATGAACAGAGCATAGAGGCTAATTTTTTAACTACCCATTTTTGGCCTATTCATTCCCCCCTGAGGTTTACGAGCTTCACTGTATGTAACATTACAGCATGTGAGCCCACGAGACCAGGAATAATGTTGTGCTAAAAGTTCTTGTGCATGCACCTCGAATTTCTGCAATTCATATATATGTACATCCTTTTAAAGAGCAAATGTGGAGTCAAACATAATGTACTACTCATCTCACGGCAAACACATAGGAAGAACCTGATTATGGGGGTGAAATCTTCTTCCTAACAGAGACAAATGTTCACCTTTACAATGTGGGTTAAATCTAATATGTACTCCCTCCAATCCTCTATACGTTTGACTTGACCGTTCGTCTTATTCAAAAACGTTTGTCTTATTCAAAAAATCTTTTGTGGTGGTTCTTGGACACAGTATAGCTTCATAATAATACACAACAGAAAACATATACTCCCTCTGGTTATATATATACTTGTCAAGTAAAAAAAAATCAGAGGGAGTACATTTCAGTTCAGAAAAAAACTCGTAAGTCTACATACATACACACAGTACCAAGAGCTGCAAACTAAAAAAGAGAGGGGATATTCTGTTTACGCCAAATGTTAACTCTCTTAGTTCAGGCAAATGTTCCTTGCTTTTTTTGTATTGATAACAAGCTCTCAAACCGCACTTCAGAGCTTTGAAATTGTAATGCATATGTATTGAATGTTCAGGACAACTATGTTATAATAGCATTCAGGTTCTTGCATCATAAACATCTGAGATAACAAGATTGTTCAAATTGGACAAAGACAGCAAAATTTGCCAATTTCTCCTTGAGCTTTGAAAACTACGGCCACTGCCTGCCTACATCAAGTACAAAAACTGAAATTCACCTAAGCCTTTTTCTTCGAAGATTTCTTCAATGGTTTCTTCTGGGGCTTCAGCTTATTCGATGCAGATGACTTTTCTTTATCATTCCTTCTTTGTTTTTCCTTCTTCACCTTGTACATTGTAATTGCCTGATTTCAGAAAATTTTGACAGATGAGGTTAGTTCACCTCCATCAACAAAAGGACAAATGGCAACACCAAGATGGTAAATTACATGCAGATCAGAGCAATATATTTATATCCTGGAACTTACCCTGCCAACATCCATCTGATCCTCAGAACTTTTGGCCAGAAGCGCACTCAGGATTTTATAATTTTGCTGTCTCTCCTGGTTCCCCATTCCTTTTCCTTCAACAACAGGGAGGAACTGCAGAAAATAATTAATTCAGATAATTAACTTGTAGCATCCTATGAAGGTGCATAATTGCACAGAAGGCAGAAAGTTCAGATTGAAAACCTTTCTATGTTTGCCAGGGTTTTTCGGCGCTTTCTCGCCGGGTAATTTCTCATCAAACTTCCCACCACTAGCTGTTGCTGATGAAGCCATGCCAGCAACATCCTCAAGATCTTTCTTTCTTGATTTCTTGGGTATGTCTGCTTTAGTTCCGGTGATGGGCAACGCTGTTGCAGCAAGTTGTATATGACTGCATATTAAAAAAATCAGATATATTATATGAAAAACTTGAGCTCCCATTGCACATTTGTACTTTAAAAGTGCAAATTTACACAAGGTTCTTGAGTCAAATACAGAAAAGGCATGTGCAAGATAAAAATAAGATATCTACTGGGTAAGGATAACAACCTAGGCAAAGCACCAACTTTGGCTGCTTTCTTTAAGTTCTCTAGCCTGTTCTTTTCTTGTTTGTCAACGCGCTTCTTCTTCTCTTCTCTTCTTTGAGCAAAAGGATCGACACCAGGTTCTGTAACAAAAGGTTAAATCAATAAAAAAAGGGTATCAGATTGCCTTTCAGAATAAGTGCCATTGCAAACAAGGACCCAAAAGGAATTACTCATCTAAGAGATAAACTTAGGGTAAAGATAAATTGAAAATGGCAAAGTAAAGTGTACATAAGCTGGATTTAAAGTAAACAAAATGTGTATACATAAGCAGAAGCGAGTAGGTTATTTAAGCAATTAATATAAAGAAAGAGAAATTACTAACCATCTGTGGTCTTGGCTTCAAGGATGGGAATGTCTTTGTCGTCGTTAACACGGTCATAGCCATAAGTCCGCTTCCAGGATTGAGTTTGCTCATCCCATTCACGCTTGTTCTTCTTGCGTTTTGTAATCCCTGTGAGCAACATTCATAAATCCATCGAGAAGTGAGAACATAAGTAGATTTCAGTGAGAAGACATTCATTAAGTACAAGGCAACGAAAGAGATTATTCTGTTAAGAAAAGTTCACCTTTCATCTTGGCAAACTGCTCCCATTTAGTAGGAGGCTTGGGCTTTGGAAGCTGGGGATGAGAAAAATAAGTTAAAGAAGTAAATTGAATCCGCAATAATTGCATTATATCATCAGTTTGTATGTGACAAGTACATGCGCACATCAACATAATGGATTTTTCGTTCATCTTGCTTCTTCCTACTGCGGCAGTGTAGCTAGAGTTGCATGTTAAAATTCGACACCAGACTAGCTTATATTTAGCTGCATGTTTGTCTGACATAACTCCCAAGTCCAGGCACGGAATTGAAAATCAGTAGGAAGGAATAAATGCAAATCTCAGTCCCATGGCAACAGCAGCAAGTAAGCCATACAAGGAGGGAGAGAATCGAGGTGTCTAATTTAATTCATACGCATGCACAAAACTAAGCAAGTGAGCACATACATATGTTCGAGGAGAAAATGGAATTATCAATTATTGACACACTAACAAAGCTAAGTAGCGCATGGTTCTACATGAATGATTATATAGCAAATGAGCAGCAACCAAACCATATTTTTGGAGATGAGGAAGGAGCGGTAGGGTTGGTCATTACATGCTTCTCTCGGGGAAGGCGGGTGGTGGGTGGCGGGAGACGGACCATGGGGCCGTCGCGGTGCTGGGTCGCCGGAAGCGCGAAGAGGGCGTCGGCCACGGCCTGCGCCAGCTCCGTCCCCTTGCGCAGGCACTCCTCCCTCAGCTCCTCCCTGCCCCCAAGGTCGGTGAGAAGGCGAAATCAAACAACAGAAAACAACAGGGCAAGGCATGTAGAAGAGAGGTCACCTGGAGGCGGCGGCGGAGAGGTGGTGCGAGGGGTCGTAGGCCATGAGGTGGCCGAGGTCCACCATCTCGTAGCTGCTTGCGGCGGGTGCTGCTTCCGCCGCCATGCCTAGCTTCTCTGCTGCTGGTGCGCCGTCGCCGAGCCGAGGGTTTGGGGAAGACACGAGGCAGCAGAAGGCGTCGTTTAGTATTAAGATGGGCTTTCTTGGGCCTAGCAGGTAATGTAAATGGGCCTGCCTTGTGTTTTAGCGAAATCTCGAGATAGCCCACTAATAATTCTCTGCACGGATAAGGGCAACCACTTAAAATTGACCTTAAGCAATGCTTAAAGTAATATATGTGCGGTAACTTTATGCATTGGGAAAGTAAAAAAAAAAAAGAGAATAGCGCTACGGTCCTATTTTAATGTTACGAAGAGGACATATATATTGTGATGGGTGTTATAAGCAAAAAAACATAGCACTATGGATCCCACCTTATTGTGTATATGGGCATAAGCATTGAGGATGCCCTGGTAGCAACACCCGGAAGCGTTACCATTGACCATTGTTAGTCTAAAGGCAAGGCTTTTGCATGTGGTCTTCCCCTCCCGTGTTAGCGAATGTCTGCCAAGCTTAAAATAGTCTCTACCACCGGCATACCTTCAGTGCACAGACAACACCCAGCACCTCGTCACCGGCTAGCAATCAAGCAATAGCTCGACATTCAACGTACACCCAATCCATCCACACAATTAGGATTGAAGGAGAGGATGAAAAAAAAAGAATAGATCCCCTGTCCCTTAGCACGCTAAACATGGCCATCTTTAATGCAAGGTGTCAGTGCAAGAGGATTAGCGTCTGAATCAGTACACATCATAAGCTTGCAACACCCACCTCACGAAGCTATCGTCGTCGCTGCCTCGATCAGACTACCCGTGTCGCCGCCTCGAATTGTCTAACCGCACTGGCCCGTATAAACAAAGAAGTTGACACTGGGCCATCTTCCATCTTTTCAGAGACAAACACACGCCACTCACACTGTCGGCGTTCGCTACACGATTCAATCCCAAATATTGCTATGTTTGAAACGACGGTCTGGCTGAAATTTACTTCAGCACACAAACGAGATGGCATCAGCGTATAATTAATCGGGTTTTAATTACTCCAAAACTAAAAATGTTTTGTTTACTTTTTTAAAAAAAACTTATGCATGAAACATATCGTTTGACAATTCAGGAAGCGTGCCCATGAAGAACGAGGAACAATTTAATCCGAACATGTAGTGTATGTATGATATTGGCATTGTATCGAAAAGAAATCTATGACATTTCCAGTGACTACAGGCTACAGCTAGTTGAAACACATCATCTAGAATCTCTCACCAAATCTCAAGGAGAAGGACCCTGTACCAGCATTGTGATCCACAGCAAACTCCGCTCTTACCGCGCCAAGCTTGACACCGACGCCATACGATGAGCCATGGCCAGCACGCCTGAAAAACTCTGTAGGGTTCCCTTTCACATCCTTGGAGCTCCCAAGATCAGTGCCATGCTCAGCAATTGCGTACAACTGCGCGTGTTTGTTCTTCACAGTGATGGGCATGCTCACCTCAGTAGCAACCTGCATTGGTCAAACCAAATCACAAACATAAGCCAGCAGTAAATCATTTGACATCTCTAAGCATATTGACTGATGATGATAATCATGCATCTGAATTCAACCATTAAGGAGACTCAAAATTGACTGATGGACTAGCTAATAGTCTAATACTCGCCTCAAGAAGATTTCTGGTAGCACCCAATTCACCCATACTGTAGCCTCTAACTGAATGAGATCCTCCAAGTGCAAAGGCATCATAGCCTGGCAAATCTCCTACACATCCAGCATAACGGCCATGAAGGGCCAAAACTGCTGGTGGTGACTTGCCAGAGCCTTTCTTCTGCTTGTTCAAATTAATGAACTTTGTCGCCGTAAGCTGATGACGGTTGAAGAACGGGTTCTTGCTTCCAATGCCGAGACCTTGGTCCACCTGTATCTCACAAAAAACTTCGTTCAGAGCCACTACTTTAACATGGAGAATTTTGTATAAACACATGCTATGCTTACTATTGAAAAAAAAAATAGCCCAAATATCATCATTATGTTTGAAAAGCAATTAGACCAATTCATAACAAGCAAAAGAGTTGTTTTTTTATAAAGGAAAACACTTGTAAACTCTAAAGCAATTTTCTTTAAGAAAACGCAAACGACTTGTGCACCATTGCATTAAAACTCTTAAGCAGATGTACTGAATACATCTAGTAAAATTTGTGCAGAGCATCAATCATATAGTCCTCATTGTCCCCTTTCGTACATGAGAAGAACTACTTGGCATTGGCCCCTTTGCAAACCAAATTCATAGGTTTAATTTGTGTTACTGGAAAGCATACCTGGAATATACATCTGTCACCAATTGTTGCACCATTTACAAACTCGGTATTGTCTCGAGTTATATTAGCTTGTAGAAATGCCATTCGATCTACTCCAGTGCCACTGAAGGTCGTGGGAGGTCCAGTCATGCTCAAGGTGCCATCAGGTAATTCTCGAGAACCATGTGTACATATATTGTTATTGTGATCACGTGTTGTAATCTCTTCCACCACGAGGCCATATGTGAACTTGCTCTGCCTTGTCAAGCTCTGAAGAAAAGATCCAAAAAATGCAATTTCTCATGGTACATATATATCTTGAAACTAATTGTTCATGACAACTAAGACATTTGAAAGGTAATACCAAATTGTAAGTGCAAACCTCTGTTATATTGGCTTTAAGTCCAACCCTATCAACCCAGATAGGTGGAGCTTCATACATCTTGGGACCAGCAACAAAGGTAGGACTCAATTTCCTGGTGTTGAAGGAGAATTTTGAAGGTGCGGTTTCTACTACGTTCCTCAACACCATCCAGGTAAGGATGGACATACTCCAGCTTGAACAAAAGATCATCCTAATGCCCGCCAAAATATCATGAAGATTGAACTAAAGATAGTTCACATTGAAGCTTCCAAACAAGAATTCACTACCAACTCACCTCAGGGTTGAGAAGGTTACCGGATGTAACAGAACCAACGAGAGACCTGTTCAGACCAGATATGTTCCGGTGCTCAAAGGACAAAGTTCCTCCTGGTTGAATGGATGCCTAAAAGAAAGTTGACATGAGATTTGAGGTAATACAACATGAGTTGCAATAATAATAGGAGAATTATATATTCACAATGATGTGCAGAATTTGGTGTGCAGGCTCGATCTCCAAAGAAGAAAGAGCTGGTAAACTACCAGGGTTGGTCTCCCTTGACAGCCAGGCACAATGCTCCACCCTGTGGCTAATTGAGCTGATTTTGGCTCTTGCTCCTTGAGCTTAATTGCAACTACTACTCCCCCTTGATTTGTCTCATCAGGGCGAGGTTGTAACTCTACACTAGAGAACAAACCAAGCGAATGGATATTGTTGAGAGCTTGCTTGCCCGCCCCATTGTTGTAGATATGGCCAGGACGAAGCTGCAAATAGATTTAGAGAGATGCAAGTTAGATCATGGAGACCTGAAAACAGAGAGAATTTACTGCAGGACACTGAAAAAATCAATCCGAAAAATTGGCATAAAGAATCATAATAAAATATGTTTAAAGGCAAGAAATTCGTTGCAAATCAAGCAACGAAATCATTAATCTGCTTGTACATACTAAAAATGTTACTTTTTATATGAATAATCCTTCTTTCCTTTTTTTATATGACGTTGGTTATTTAAAAATGAACTAACCAACGTCATAAATATACAAAAAATACGGATACTTAAAATATTCACTAAAATTTTCTTTTATATCCTTTTATAGATCGAGGACACATATAGTAAAGGAATTTTTTTTAAAAGTGACTTCTACTATATACTTTAAATAGGTGTTCACAAAATATGGTTGAAAAAAAAAGATTATGGCAAAAAACACATAAATCAGTTCTGTTTTAGGGAGATCTAGAGACGTGTGTGGTAGTATGGAAGAAGAGTTGTGGTACATGACTCCACCCATCGGGTGCCAAATATTTTTTTAGAAATTTTAAAATATTAGCAATTGATCAAATCAGTCTATATCGTTATAATTTAAACATACTATGATTTATGATGTAACGGTTCAAATCTTTCTTTTCAGTAATTTGTAGCACTCCAAATTAAACGCCATGTTTTGCCCTCTTTGATATATTAAAATTTTGTTATTGTTTTCTTTATCATTCATGTCCATTGATGGTTTGATTTTAATTATGATTTCCTTCTATCATTTTCGTGAGTGGTTTCTACAACGGGTAAAGCAAGTACTATGATATAACACAAGCAAACGAGTATTTTTCTGTTGCAACGCACGGACATTTATTTTCAAATATACAAATACAGAGACAATGCTAGATATTGAGCTTGATGACAGTGATATATCAAAACTGTATGCAAACCTGTTCCGGAAGCTCCCTGTCAATGACAGATATGTTGGTGTCACCCTCGACGACATTGCCAAGCTTGTCCAAGAAGTGGTACTCCACACTGGTGATATCCCCCTCCACCACCTCGCACACCACCTCGCCGGAGTTATCAAGGTTGCCGTACCCCACCACCTGCGCGCAGTCAAACCCCTCGCCGTGATACCACCTCTCCACCAATTTCGCCATCCCTTTGGGCATCCTTGAGCTCACCTTCCCCTCCTTCCTCACCATCCCCTCCACCTCCCTCCTCAATGTCTCCGGCAATATGCAATTCTTTGCACCGCCGCCGCTGCCGCCGTCGAGCTGCCGCCGCCGGTATTCACGCTCCTGTCTCCGGTGGTAGTCCAATTTCTCCCTCGCCGTCATGTCATCAGGCGGCGGCGGCGGTGGCGCGATGAGGCCAGCGACGTTGATGCAATTGAAGCGTTGGGCGGCGGGCCACTCGCTCTCGGCGTAGGAGAAGACGAGGCCGACGGTGCCGTCGGGGTTGGGCTTGGTTTGGAGGGTGACGTGGTCGAACAGCCCGGAGGAGGCGAGCGCGTTGAGCTCGCCGCGCAGCTGCGAGGTGGTGTAGACGCCGCCGGGGCGTAGGGTGGGCATTTCGTCGAACATGGGGTCGGCGTCCTTGGTGCGGGTGCGCGAGCGGCGGTCGAGGAAGGTGAGGTCCGACACCTTGTACCGCTTCTTCCCGTCCAGCCTCGACAGCGGCAATGGCGGCGCGGTTGACGCGAGGCCATGCGGGTCCCAGTCAAGCCCTCGTCCATTAGTGCCACTGGTGGTTTCAGAGGAGACGGCGGCGGCGGCGGCGGGTTGAGGTCGGCGGGAGCCGGAGTTGAACCACCACCACATTGCCACTCAATGTAATTGTGAATTTGCGATTGCCGTCGTCGTCGAGATCAAACCGATCTTCCTAAAAGCCGATCAAACCGAACCAAAAAAAAAAAAAAACCGAATGCCTATCCCTCAGTTTATGTTTGAAACATTTAACATTCGACCTACAAATATGGAATGTAAAGATATTCCTTGATTCACACGAAAATTCTGTACAAAATCCATGCTTTCCAGACAAACTTGCCTATTTTTGCGATCTGCATAAATACGAGCAAAGCATCCATCCAGCATTTAGAAACCATGCGGCCACGAGATGACAATCTAGAAATTTACAATGGCTAAATTTGCTACATATAATAAGATCGTTAAGTGTACATATGAAAGACAGTGTGTTTATACGCAGCACATTAGCAGGCATTCTTTCTCCTCTTTTCATCTTTTATATGACCTGGGGCATGCATTTGCTCCTCTTCACAGCTCAATGTGGTGAGAATGATTCTGAACTTCTCCTTGGTTGTCCAGGGGCATGTACTGGGCCATGATGGCGCGGATCTCTGAATCCATGTAACTCTGTAAACAAGCACAACAAATGCAAAGAAAGGAGAATTCAGATGCCAACTCAAAGCTAACAGATAAAATAACCTGCATAAAGCACACCAAATGCATCAGGAATTAATCCACCCCATAGTCTCACACATGTTTACTGACTGGCTTTGGGGAGTTCAAAAAGATATGTAACCGTTTGTCTTGTTAGGGGCGGCTGCTGCTTGTTGGTCGCTTTGGCTAATCAGGTATGATGTGGTTTTTGACAGAATTTATATCTTCTCCTATGCAGGTTGTTTTGTTCAATTATCCATTGGTTGCGCACCTAGGTTATACTACAGAAGCCAGGTTCGTGGGATTTGGTTACTGCGGCATGTCTACGCTTGGAGCAAGTGGTCACGGAGTTTTTTTACCAGGGACATGGGTGGCTATCTAGTCTTAGGATTGATGCTAGTTAAAACTCTATGTGCCTTGTGTTAACTTTAAACTTGTGGTGGTGTGTTTTTGGTTGTGTACATCATAGTAGAGGCCGGGAGTGTTCTTAATGCGGTTGTATCATCTTGATGTAATTGACTAAGTGCAATAAAAGCTTCCTTTATCAAAAAAATAAAAGTTGGCCATATCATACCCGGATCCTGTACTTGTATACTGCATATCCTGCAATGCCTGCTGCTACTAAGCCAAAGAAGATTACCCACAAGAAGTTCCATCCTGCCTCTGTTGCTGTATTCTTGCCTGAATACAAAGAAAGATAAATTGTCAACTCAATGCAAAGTTATCCTATACACTGCACAATTGTCAGTATATTGAAGACATGACTACAGATCATGATTAATGTGGACCAAATAGTTGGTAGACCGCAACCAAGCAGGGCATTGTGACTTCTAAATCAGACTGATTAAGATATAACGAATGCAACCGTGGTATCCTGCAAGACAGTAAGAAAGAGCTACATGCATGAGAGCTGGGAGGGACATACTTATGCATGTATCATGCTCCTTCATGTAAAGCAAGCCGCCACTGCACCCACACTCAAAACTTCCCCATGTGTTCTTGCATTTACATTCCTTGCACTTGCATGCAGTCCGTTCCTTGCATTCATCAATATCTGTCAAAAAATATTTGAAATCAGCAGAAGTGATAAGTGCACAGGCATAGCAACTGATATCTCACGAAAATTACAAGCTTCGCATGATGGGCAAGCATTTCCAACGGCAAGTTCAGACAATGATTCTTACCTTCACATTTGTGGACTCCATCACCTTTGAACCCATCCGGACATTTACAGCCATCATTCTGTAGATTATAAATATCATAAATATGTTTTAAAATTTTCACAGAATATGCACACCACAAATATCCTAGCTGATAACTTACAGTGCAGGCAGAATATGACCGTCCATGCCTGGTCTCCTTCCAGCATCCTCCATTGTTAATTTCACAACGGCCAGATCCCGAAGCTTAAATAATGAGGGCACAAGTTAGGCATTATAAGGTTACCATTAGCATGTGCTAGATCAAAATTACCAATTTTATAGTCAAATTCATCTAAGAAAATTCCTTCAGGTTGCAAGTGGAATGGTAGAGAACCTATCTCTGTAGATAGCTCTTGCAGAATGTACAACAATTAAATTGGCCATTTGGCAGGCCAAGCAGCTGTTCCACCAATTCCCCACTGCCTAATTTGCATGTTCAACTCTTGAAGATTCAAATAGGATCAAAAGGTCACTATTGTCTCCTACTGGGTTATTAAAAGTACTTAGTGCAAGTCTATAACGACCTTTATCAATGGACTCCAGATTGATGTATTGATATTAGTTCAATAAGAATAAGATTGTTGCCACAAAAAACGTACTTTCTTATAAATCTACAAGAACACAGATTTTCTTTATATCATATGCTCAGAGAGCCCTGCTTTTAAGAAAATAAAGACAAGAACACAATTGTTATCTCCAGAAAAGAGTGTCCAACAGTAATAAACTAGTTATCATGTTGTTCAAAACAGATAATAAAAAGGAAACAAAACGAGGGTGCAATACAATATATGCTGTAATGTCTAGTAACATACCTTCACAATGATTGTAGCCATCACCAACGAATTGAACACCTTTCACAACAGGACACTCACAAACTCTTCCACGGAAAGTGTCCTACACATACACAACCAAGTATAATGTGACATGGATATCTAAACAGAAAGGAATAATGAACTATAGTTTTCTGAACGAGATAACACCATAAAAGATATACCTTGCATGCAGAGATGTTAGCAGCTTTGTCTTGCCAACAGCCACCATTGTTCTCCAAGCATTCATTTGTTTGTACGTCTACAGTTTAAAATAATAGGAATGAGCAAGGCCCAAGCAAGTTAAGCTTGTCGTACAAATGTTCATCACAAACGAGTAAACGAGCTATGGAAAACAATGCCTGTACCTTCACTCAAGCAAACAGCTGGCTCAGTGGTTTCTCGAAAGCCAGCACAAATTGCCTTAAGAACCGCTCCTTTATCAAGTTTCCCTAATAAACAACGGATTGGATAAGCACACCTGGAACCTGAAAATCACATTCTTCGTCTGATTGTGATGGATAGCAGAGCACAAACCTCTGTATTGCCTATTGTTTATTACAAGAGTAGGTAAGATGGTAACATCACCACGAGAGCCCTTGCCAATCTATTAAAAATGGCGGGTTATGTCAAATTCAGATCACCGATTGTATAATAGAAATTTATTGAATGTAAGTACTAACCTGTGCATCCTGTTCAGCTTTCAGCACAGGATTTTCTTTATCAGCATCTGGGTCACCAATACACTTATCTATGGCTTTGTGATCAAGGCCTAGACATTATAAACATAGTCAATACAATTACTGAACCTCATAGCAAAGCACTAAAAGGTGTATGAGAACAGCAACGTACCAAGTGACTTGATAACTCCATCAGCACATTCCTTGGTGTACTTCTTTTCCTTCATTGGGCATCGAATTGCAAAATCTGTCACGTAGTCCCACCATAACCAAGGTTTTCTATTCTCCTTAGCAACTTTATAAACACAAGCTTGGCGTAAATTCTGAACTACCACATCTTTCCCATCATAGCCTTTACTAAAATCCTGTTCTGGGTCAGGTGCACAATATCTCCCATGGTTGATACACTGTGACTTGCATTGCTTGCTTAAAATGAAGGAACCTGGGCAATACCAGGTAATGTAATGAGGAGTGAACTGTGTGTAGCCTTTCTTCTCAAGTATCTGTGCTGCTCCTTTGAAGCTCTTGACGAAATCAATCTGGCTATCGCATTTAGGGCCACACTCATCATTACTGTTAGTCCAAAATTCATACTCAACACGCTCATCAGGGTGAGGCAGGGACTCCGTCCAATCTAAGTTCACATTAACCATGTCACCATTATCGATTGCTTTCTTGAGCTTGTCCCCAAAGCTTTTGGTAATCAGTGCAGAAGGAATGGTGATATTCTCTAAATAGTCTGTATTTCCACTCTCTTCAGGTGTGTCCATTGTAATTAGGGGTTCAGTCTTGTCATCAGCAACAAGGATTGCTGCTGCTCCTGCGTTTTGTGCATTCCACGCCTTCTTTGTGAAAAAGCAATCTGTATGCAACAGCAGAAACCATGTTACAGTGTTACATAATAAACCAAGTTGAGTAAAGCACTTGGAGAGGGCAAATAAGAGTGTTAGATAACACTAACTGCGATGAAAACAAAAATCAATGGAACACCATGGGTAGGTCAAATAAGACAGTGACCCAGAAAGCAGAAAGTACAGACTGTAGGAGGGCCTGACAGTAATGTTTCAGATTAGGCTCCTCCACAAATCAATCATAGATTTGGTCGCTGTACCAAACTGGGTCAAGGATCATTCAACTTAATCACATCATCACACGGCAAGATGTAATTTTTAACGCATCTAACATTCTAATTAAATAGGAGTAGTACCAAAAAATTAATTAATCAATGAATTCCCCACTTGTAGTCAATGTTTCAACGGCGTCAACCTCAACCAATCTCCCACATGTTTGGCGCAACAAAAGAAGCCAACAGCTAGGAAGGACGAAAAGAAGAAATTTTTATAGCGAGTATAAGTAGTTTGCTGCTGACCTCCCCTGTCGACGAGCAGGAAGGTGGGGAGTGAACCCGGTTTGGCCTTGTATGAGATGTCGAAATCGTCGAAGCTCTTGCAGGCCTTCCTGTTGGCCTTTGGGTAGGCGACGACGCCGACCATGGTGCCGCCATACTGGGGCACGCCGAAGTTGCCAATGGCGCACTCGTAAGTGCCCTTGATATCACTGGGGGCAGTCACCTTGAGGCTGTTCTTCTCCACCACGAACTTGCCATGGCAGCCACTACACAGCAGCGCCGCGCACACCAGTACTAACCACAACATCGCGTGGGGGAATCGGAGCCCCATGCTCCAATCCGCCGCTAGAACTTCAATTCGAGGAATTTAGCTGCAGATTGGATCGGATTGATGGCACCCAGCGGTTGCCGGAGGGGGGAAAAGGATCGATCTGGGGTTAATGGAGGCGGCGGAAAACGGCGGGTGGAGCGGAAAGATTGGATTTTGGCGGCGGGGAAAGGTTGTTGGAGCGAGATGAGGAAATTTCTGGAAGGAGTTGGAGCTGGACTCGTTGGTGAGACTGAGAGTTTGGGAGGGGACGGGATTTCCGCGAGTTCGTGTGACCGAGCTCCAAGAAGGCAAACCCAAATCAGTTAAGCAACATGAACAACGTGTCCATGGCTGCGCCTGTATGCCAACATTTCCTCGAAGTGTTGAGTGGTGGTACCTCTGTTCTGTGTACTGATAACAGTTCAGGATGGAGTACTGAACTCATTTGTCCTCACGACCACGTGTCCACTTATGTTGCGAAGCCCTTTTCTCAATGAATGGAGGGTTTTCTTAATAAGTTTTCATCAAATTTTACTCTATTCATGCAAAATTCCTATATTTCCAGGAACCCTCAAATGATGTAGGTTGGGAAAATAGCTAGGAGATGAACTTAGATGAGTAAAATTCTTGGTTATTTTTTAAAACTGGAATATGCGGATGTTACTCGTGTCAACGAACTCGCAAACTGCATTTGAGATCCATGATTAAGATTTAATGTACCACCCCGATCAAATATTGTTTAGCTGGTTATAACTGTGTATACGGCAGGCCACGCTGGCCGAAAATTTGTAGAAAGCCCCTCCATCTCACTCATCTTCACTTGAGACTTTTACCTGTATGCCATTAGAAAATATGGGCTTTCCTGTGTGCCACTGAAAAGTTGGAGGCTCCCTCTATGCCATCGGGCAACTTAATCGTGCCCTCCACGCTATTCCGTCGCAAATCTGTTAGGTTTTGTCGTTTAACCGATCTGACACGTGGGCCTGGACAGGAAAAATGCCCTTCTTGCCCTTTTCCGCCAAGAGAGGAGCTTCCTCGTCATCGCCAACGCCCGTGAGCTCGCCTTCGCCGCCAACGCCTCGCACCGCCCCTTCCCCACCACCGCAGCCCTCCCCCTCGCTGCCGACGATGGCGGTGGCGTCACGGGATGGAGTCTATGCGATGCGAATCGCCATCCGGCGAAGAAGTCGGCGAACCCGGCCACCGGAGACAACGATGACAGCGTCGGCGGCGAGCGCGAGCGCAAGCCCGCCACCACCCGATCGCCATGGCTTCCATGGTGTTCACCGCTGCCAAGTTCGTCCCCGCCACAGCACCTGTGTCCGCCGCCGACTCCGCCCCACGTCTGCGTGCGCTGCCGATTCCACCCCTCCCGTCGTCCGCGTTCGCTGTCGACGCGGACGAGCGCCCGCGACCGCCGCCGCGGCCGTCGCAGCGGGCCGGCGACGGAGACGACAAGGGAAGAGGAGGCGAGCGGCAGCGACGAGCAGGGTACAATTTCCTGTTGATTGGACCAAGCACCACTCTGCCAGTCTGCCTGCGACCTCTCTTCCGCACAATTCCAGCGACACCGGTCGCCGCGGGGAGCAGGAAGAGGACCTCTGGCGCCGGTTCTAGCGAGATACGACGTCAATCTTCTCCCCTTTTCCCTCTCTCTCCTCTCCTCCCGCCGTATCTTCTTCCTCCCTCCCGCTCACTTCGTCCTTTCTTCCACACGTCGCTGCGCCGTGACAACTGTCATCGCCACCGCCACTGCCGGTTTTGGCGAGCAGGCGAAGAAGACCACCCCACTCCTCCCGGGCCGCCAGTGGTCTTGCCAGCCATCCTCGCGGTGCCGGCCTCAGCGGCAGCGGCGGTGAGAGGTGAACGGCGGATCTGAGTGGCGCCGAGAACGGGGGTGGGGCCAGCAAGGAGCGGCGGCGGCACGCGCGCCGGCGAGCGGGAGCGGCAGCGGCGGCATGCGCGTCGGTGTCGGGAGCGGCGGCGGCACGAGCGCGTCAGCAGCGGCAGCGAG
>CM002479.1:681969-718000 GCA_000325765.3 Leersia perrieri
GGGAGGAGGGAGGGGCGACGACGAAGGCACAGGTTTGGGCCCCGGCTCCAGCCATGTCGCCGGCGGCGACCTGCTATGAGGAGGAATGAGTGAGAGAAGAGAGAGATGAGGGAGAGAAGAAAGGGGCAAAATGGACATTATTCCTTCTTGGCCCACATGTCAGAGCTACTTAACGGTGAAATGTAACAAAATAGAGATGGAATGGCGTGGAGGGCACGATTAAGTTCGACGATGGCATAGAAGGAGCCTCCAACTTTTTAGTGGCATAGAGGAAAATCCATCTTTTTTAATGGCATACAGGTAAAAGTCTCTCTTCACTTCTCTCACCACTTTTCCGCGCTTACCACCTCAAAGCCATCCATTGCCGACGCCGACCATAATTTAGCCTCCACCTTCTTTGGTAACCTGTTGCGGTGGCGAGGCTAGGAGCCATTAATTTTCTCCTAGCTCATGCAAGGAGAAAGACAGAGAGGAGGAAGGCAGCTGCGGCGAGAAAGTGGTGGAGCTCGCATCCGTTGATGGTGCTTCCGGCTGTAGCACATCCCATAGCGGAACCCATCTGTGGCGGTACTTTCCACATGACGTGGCAGCTAGATCCCAGGCAACCCTCCTTTTCCCCTCTTCCTTTTCCCCTCTTCTTTGTATGCACGGTGCAGTGGATAGCCGCCACTACGCCGCGCGCCAAGAATGTCACCTTTGTCCTTGTTGTCGGTTGTCCAAAGTAGAGGTGCAACGTGGAGGTCATCATCCTTCAAACAACAATGATGATTCCTTTCTCACGACCATGCACCCGCTGAAATAGCTGAGCTGGCGGTGAATTTGGCGCGAGTTTGTGGCAAGGTCGTCGGTATGAAGGGAGCCAAGAAGGTGGCTCAGACACTGGCCGGAGTTGTCTTCGTTCTCCAGAACCCCTGTCAATCACCAATCATACATATTACCATCACAGCAACGCCCCTGGGCTTCCTTTCCATTGTTGACCCCCATCCCAAGCTCGAGCTCAACATTGGCAGGGGTTAGCTCTGGTCCCCCGCAACCTCAAGCTCCTAGCCAAGGTCAATCTCATCCCTAACCGTTGCCATCAAACTCTCGCTTCGGTCATCACTGTTGTTAATCCTTCCGAAGAAAGAATGCTATCAACCAGCAGTCACCATGGCAAAGGATGTGTCGGTGGATCAAGGAGCAAGGGTAGACAAACACAAGCTTATCCGTAGAAATTGTGCCGGCTCTAAAGTCCTTCCAGTCGACCGCCACGCTGGTGGTGTCGCGCTCGTTCTTGCCGTCTTCCAGTACCGCCTCCACCACTTCGTCGACCTCTTCATGATCGAGGCTCCACCAATTGGTTGGGGATGCCCAACAAAGAGAATGAAGGGCGGCAGCGACGTAACAACAGACGTGGTGGTCACTGGTTAGTGAATCCACTGCGGTCGGTGGAGCCGAACCTCTGGAACTTGCTGTTGGGGTTCGGAGGGGGCTAGTTAATTTTAAAATTTCTTCCACTATGCATGGCAAGCCATGTAATTGGTAAATTGGTCAAAGTGGCTTTTGACCTAAGGTTAGGGTTTCAAAATCTGCAATATTTTGATCATGAACATGGACACCATGATCCAACTTTAAGGACCAATCATGAATTTTATTCAACTTAGAAAGTTCTTAATTACTAGGAAGACGTAAATTTGGAACTACAACTATTACAATACATAGTTTTTTAGTAAATTTTACTTGTATAATTGAAATCCAGAGTAATTTTTTAAAGTTATGTACATAAAATATTTTATTTTTTATCGTCGATTAGACATTAAAGCAAATATCTAGCACATAAAGTACTCTCAGGCACACAAATGATGATATTCGTTCTCAGAGCATGAACAATGTTGTGATATCAGAAGATGTTGCATAGGATTTTAATGACACAAAGGAAAAAGGAAGAAGGGAAGAATGCCATCTATTTATTAACACATGGTCGGAAATTAGCATAATAATATATATAAAAATTTAATTATATATATAAAAAATTTATTAATTGTATCAGAGACAATATGTTGTATGAGTTTTTATATATTTCTAAATTTGATGTGAAAATATTACTCCCTTTGTCGTCCTATATGGTGTTCTTGTTTTTCACAAAGTCAATATTTAAAATCTTTGACTAACCGTTAGACCAAGAATATGAATATTTATGTCATGAATTTTTACATATTTAAAATCTTTGCATATATTTTTTTTGAATAAGACGAATGATCAAACGTGTGGTGAAAAGTCAACGGCGACAAATAAAAAAAACGGAGGGAGTATAATCTAGAAAGGTCATCCAGATGTACTCCTAGCCCTAATGCTTCCTCTTATCGCCGTCATTTCTACTGAAAGAATTTGATGAGATCTAGATTCACTTGTTTCCTCATACATATTTGGAGAGATATAAAAAATTTGCTAGGACGTTTGAAAACCAATCACTTCCTTCCACCCTTAAAAAATCACTTCTTTCCAACAAGTGTGTGACCAAGAGTACAAGAGGAAAAATAAGCGAGAAACAACTGAAAAAAAATTTGTAGATAAAATTTTGTATATACCGGTACCTCGAGATATCAAATCATAATCCAACCATTCATTTCAACGTGGTATGATGCATGGAAAGCTAGATTTTATTTTGGTGTCTCGAGATACCGGCATCTCGAGGTACTATTTATTGGACTGTAAAAAAATTCATGTGTTTTTAGCAGTTTAAAGCCAAAGATAAAAAATAAGTAAATTTCACAAAACTACATATACTTAATTTGATCAAACTATCACAAAACTACATATATTTTTTATAAATAGATAAGGATAAGCAAGAACTGATCATAAACACTACATCCAAGTTTCAAATTTCAAATTTTGGATGCGGCAATAATAAGCCAACAAGCACATATGATAAGAAGTACAAGTATTCAACAATACTGCTTTTTAGTTTTTTCTTTGATGTAAAGTACAAGTGTAAAACCAAATATAATTGGTCATTATTTGCAAGTCCAACAATATTGAACTCTACGAACTAAGTTAGCTCTCACAAAGTAAAGGATCACTCATCAAAGAGCAATTTATATGTTACTGAAAACTGTGTTAATTTACCAGCCGCCCTTAAGTGTAGCTATTAGCAATTCATCAAGTCTTCATACAGCAGGAGAAGTTGTGGATCGATGAAATAGGGGTAATCTAGATCTGCTTCGAGCCCTAATGCTTCCTCCACCACCGTTGTCTCCATCTGCTGCATCATCTGATGATGGTCCAATTCATAAGTGCAGTAGATTTTGGTACCAGGAAGCATCTCTTGGCACAAATGTAATGCTAGCGTTTCATCCGGATTGTTAGAAATGGTTGGCAGAGGAGGAGGAGGCAGCCAAGGTGCAGCTTGTGGTTCTTGCTTGATCATCTTGCTGCAGACTGCATCATCCTCAGGGCAACCAAGTTGACTGTTGTTTGCTAAGGGCAAACCAAGATTATTTTGGTCAGTAATTCTAGTGGTGCAGCTGGAGTTGCAGGTGTGGTCGTTGCTGTAAGTCACTTGGAACATGGGTGGGTAATTGTTATTCTTTTGTTGGATTTGCTTGGTGGCCTGGCAACCCTTGTCATCTCTGTACGTGCATCTGAAGTAGCTCCTGCAACACATATACACAAACACGCATGTAAGTATATACTCCCTCCGTCCTCAAATGTTTGTCACCGTTGACTTTTTGGCACAAGTTTGACCCTTCGTCTTATTTGAAAATTTTATATAATTATTAATTCTTTTTCTATCATTTGATTCATTATTAAATATAGTTTCATGCATACATATAGTTTTACAAATTTTACAAAAGTTTTTGAATAAGACGAAGGGTCAAACTTGTATAAAAAGTCAACGGTGACAAACATTTGAGGACGGAGGGAGTACGTAACAACCTGAAATGAAATCACCTCCAAGGCATGTGTACTCCCTTTCAATTCATGAATTGTCGAAAGTATTACTTATTCTAATACGAACCTTGTGAAGTGAGTGCCCTGGATCTTCTTCTCCCCATATTTCCTCCACTGGTAGCCATCCTCATGAGGCGCGGCCGTCGTCAGTTGAAACCACGATGGCTTGTCTTCACCATTAGTCGTCCTACAAGCATATGAATTAATAACAAAGTCAGTAATCATATGTATGCAGAGATAATCAATTAATCATCTGATTAGTTTGCAACGAACTAGCTAGCTAGCTGAATACTACCTTCTTCGTTTGGCGCCTGATCTCTTAGTAGCCTTTCCGACGACATGGTTGTCTGCAACATCTGCTTCAGGGGTAGCACTGCCGTTCGCCGGAGTCGTCGCCTCTGCTTTGACTTTGATCATGCTCGCCACCGGATTCATCTGATCAGCAGCAGCAGCAGCAGGTGCAGGCAGGTGCTTCATGACGGAGAGGGCGACGTTGAGGGCTCGCATGGCCTTGGTGAGGAGGCTGTAAGCCAGGTGCTGTGAGTTCTGGTGAAGGAGGAGGAGAGGCTGATGAGTCTTGATCAGCTCGTACACCTGAGCCACCTCCTTCACTGATGCTACCTGATCACCGGCTTCAGCTTGATGATGTTCTTCACCAAAAGCACTTGTGGCCACACAAACAACTGAACTATGATGACCAACAGCAGCACCTGCTGCCATTAATGTAAACGAATTGCTACCTTCTTCCTTGCTAATTGCGTTATAGATAGCTGATGTATGTTTGCGATTGTGTGTCAGCTAGCTCGCTTAATTTTGTTGGTTCGATAAGCCTGCATATACTGTCTGTCTGAACATATATATGGGTGCGTGCAGGTCAGCTATTGGATATGGATACTAGTGGCCACTTGGGGCAGGTGATCTCTCGTACGTTCGTACAAGTACAACGTAATAGTACGTTAATTGTGGCCTAAGCTACCTCTTGGAAAGACAAAGAAGATGCTTGGATTTTTGTTTCTACTAGTGTACCATATATGCATACAAGTGTTATACTACGGGATTGCTTTAATTCGATGAAATGATGATTAACACTGTACTTTCTCGTCAACGTTGACGAGACGGCCGGGCATGTGTGCCTCAAGCGTGTAACACATGTGTGCCTCTCCATTCTCCATTGGCCCAGTCCATGGTATTTGTGACATATACACTGATCATATATCTGATTTCATTCCATTGGAATTTCTGATTAGCAAGCGGCAGGAATTAATTAACTCGATATATACACAGTATGCATGGACTTCATGTTCGGAACTACTCCAGTTGTGAACTACTTTCTCCGTCCTCGAATGTTTGTCGTCGTTGACTTTTTGACACAACTTTGACTATTTGTATTATTCAAAAAAATTTATAAAATATGTAAAATTATATGTATGCATAAAACTATATTTAATGAATCAAATGATGGAAAGAAAAACAATAATTACGTAAATTTTTTGAATAAGACGAGCGGTCAAACTTGTGTAAAAAAATAACGGCGACAAACACTTGAGGACAGAGGGAGTAGCAGTTTGGACTGCGAGGGAGAATTTCATCTGTTGTCTTGGTGATGCTGACCTTCAAGCTGCAATTTAATCAGCACAGGTTAGCTCAGTGTGTACTCGATCGGTCAGAGTCAGTTCGATCGAACTAGTGCACGTCAGCAAGCCACGCAATCAGACAAATTACGGTTCAGAATTGAATTATTCAGAGTTTCAGATCAGAGCAAATTAACATATGGGGATTCAGAAAAAAAACTGATTATATTGTTCGATCAACGACACAGTCCCATTCAAACTCATCAGGTTACTGACTGAGATCATCAACGCGCATTGCATTATATAGCAGAAAAAGACTAGCTAGCTTCGCGACGGCCCGCGCGCGTGCGTGCTGGCTCCAGTTAGCATCTGTTAACAGATAAATATTGAGATGAAATATAACTAGAGATACGTCGATCTTGCCATCGATCGGAACATTGCAACGAAGCTTAGATGATTAATTAAGATTAATTAGTATGCCCGCACGCGTAAGATCCAACTGAGAGCCTACTAGATATACTTAATTTATCAAATATACTTAATTATCAACTTGCCTACATATATATACGCGTAAGCACGATTGAAAGGGGCTTTTTGCGTCACGTTTCCAATGTTAAATGTACGGGATTTGCTAATTTTCGGGCAACAAAAGTTGGGGATGATTTCAGACGCCTACTCCCCAAATGTTGGAATGAAAAGAGATTGTATTCAACCTTCAGCCGAGACAGAGGGTAGTCATGGGAGACAAGGGAGGAGAATGAGGGGAAGAGGCAACACAGGATGGGGGCGAGGTGAGAAGGGGGAAGAGATGGGGTGGAGGGAGGTGTCCTCTTGACTTAGAGGGTCGATCGTGGGCGGCGGACAAGGACGGACGACGAGACGGGGCCGTTGGAGGACAATGGGTGGGGTTGGTGGTGTGGGCATCAGATATGTAGTGGTTAGGAGGCGAGGACGCCTTGACGGCGTAAGCCGCTGTAGACAGGAAAAGACAGGTGGGGTGGGGACATCTCTTTGTCGCTTCAGTGTAGGGAGGAAGAGCAAATAGGGGGGCATCTCTTTGTTGTTTGGCGAACGGAAAGGATCATATTGGGGAAGATGATGCGGGGAGGGGAAGGAGGAGATGAAAATTACTGGTCATGCATGAATTTTGATGTGATTTGAACCGTCCGAAATTTAAACTGAAAGTTTGTTTGCAACTGAGTTAGCCCCTAAATGTACATTAAGGTACTCCATTCATCCCAAAATATTGACACTTTAAAAGTTTTTTTTGCATAGGGATTAGAGAGAGATGAAACTAAATAATGAATGGCATTATTTTGGTTGAGATGTCGAAGTAGTACTAATATTAATATAAATGAGAGATGAGGTATAATTGGTTGATAATTTGAGATGCGTGAATACTTGGAGAAATTATTATATTTTGGTATAAATCTTTAACACGACAGGTTGTTATATTTTGGACCAAATGGAGTATGGTTGATAAATTGAGTAAATTGCAGTTTGTGTCATATTTTATTATCTAAGTTTTCTTTTGGACCACCCTAAACTCAACCTTTTCATCTAGGACTAGATAGGTTGTATGGATTGGTAAGTAGTACTTTAAAAATGCTTATGTTTGTGGATGAATTTTAAGTCTAAAATATGCTTATATTCATGAAGAGAGTACTATATTTGCGTTCAACCAGCTTTTTTATGTATACACTTTGCTTCTTTCTTGCCCATCTCTTTTCTACTATTTCTCTATTCTTATATATTTTCATTGTAAATTGGCGTGCCTTATTAGTTACTCCTATTTGATCTCCTCACGTGTCACGTGCATGTGTACCTATGTTGCCATTAGCCCATATTAATCAGCGTCAAACTCAGTTGTGATGTGCCATTTTTTTTTTTGCCTCAGTTTAGGTTGGTTACACAAGTATTTTACAAATTTAACACCCTACCTCGTACTTCCTCCAATTCCAAAATACTGACGTTTTGAACGAGGATACGATCTTCAAAAAACAACTTTGACTATATTGTGCTACTAAAATACAATATAAAAATATTACCAAATACTTCGTCCTTCCCATAATATAGCAACCTAGGAGGAGTCCCCCTCCGAGGACAATGTATCTAGACATATTTTTTGTCTAGATACATTGTCATAGGAGGGATCAAATCCCCTCCTAGGTTGCTATATTTTGGGACGGAGGTAGTATATGATTTTGTGAAGTACTTTTTAAGATTAATCTATACAAATAAACTTTTGCTAAAATAAATATTTCTAAAGTTATTTGTAGTCAAAGTTTGAAAATTTTGACTTTAGTATAATCGAAAGCGTCTAGTATTATTAACCCTGTAGGGAGTAGTTATATATGTAACACCAGCACAATTCACTCCATAATGAACACAAAGCCTCCTTTTCCTGCAGGAAATTAATTTAAGGACTCATAATCAGCCAGACATGAAGCTATCGATCGCGCTCACCACGAGGTCACACCGCGAATTCATCATGCATTTGACAATTCCATTCACTCGATTAATTTGGACGACAATTGCATACAAGGAATATGGAGAGAGGCAATTCTAATTGTCGATTGGTCGGCTGTAATTGTGACATCAGATTGTGTTGGTGATGCTGACGCTGGCTCATCCATCAGGTCGTGGATGCCGCAGCAACTTGTACCGTGTCAGGATCATCCCTAGATTTGCATCCTCACTTTTCAACCTTGATTGCCTTTCTTTTCCTCCTCTTTCTCGGCCTCTTTTGTTTCTTTCGCTGCAGATTCAGTCAGTCAGTTGGTCAACCTTCGACGTATGGTTCGATAGGCCTTATCTTTTGTAAATGAGGCCTCATTTCGGTCCCATCTACTGTACATCTATATAATCAATTGTAAAGCTTGCTTAATTTCAGCAAAAAATATTTTTAAAAAATATAGGTACGGCTTTCTGTTGGCTGTTGGCCCAAGATAAATTGCCAATAATAATGCAGGGAAATGGCGCGCACTAACTGATACTCTACCGGTGTGTGAACTCTTGTGCTGCACCGTGCGTTCACACACATACTGCAGTCAGTGTATTTTGCTGCAAGCCAGAACACGACTGTTTAGGTTGGTGATGAAGCTATCTTTGTGCGCTGTGGGGACACGAGTCCACTCGTAAGTCGTAACAACACTTCAAAGTTCAAATGCGTAGTAGCAAATTTACAAGATTTATATATAATTTTTAACCTTACGTAAAAATGTAAAATCTATTAGAACCTGCAGAGGATCCTGATTCATCAGACAGCAGTCAAGCTTAAAACCAATTTGTAAAGGACCGGCAATTAAGCAAAACAATGTCAGCTAGGAGTACATGGGTTCCAAGAACGCATGTGCTGATTCCAACGTATGCAAGCTAAAGGCAGCCAAAAACAAAAACTGAACCAGAAAAGCAACACAGCCCACACGGGCAGCAAACAACATCCACAAGTTCAGACCAACAACATCCAGCCTAACAACATCCACCACTAACTGGTACTTAAAACGACATAAACACGACTACCAAAACATCAACAAGTTCAGCCCATACATAGCAGCGAAGCAGCTGCTCTGCTGAACATGGAGCTCCTGACTTTGTTATGCAGGCGAGGCAGCTCCGGCACCGGAGCGCTGCCCGCCGAGGTATGGCCACCATGGCTCGACGACGTCTCCGACATCTCATCGAACTTGATGAATTGGCTGACCTGAGCAGCAGCTAGCAAATGGGTGCAACTGCAAGGAAACAAGAGAGATAAATAAATAAACACTGGCATGCAAGTTAGAAGCAAACATCAATCACTAAAGCAGGTATACCCACTTACCGATTGATATGGCTGTAGTGCTCCTCTGGTAGCTGAAAGGGTACAAACACACATTGGATGTCAGAACAAGTCTTTCCTAGAAGTGAAAAAAAGGAATCATGGCGTATTGATACTTACACATAGGAAAGGGAGTGAACCAACTCCTGAAGATCGTCAGCAGAGAAGCCTATCTCATCATGAAGGATATGGTAATGTGTAGGCCTTGTAGTTCCCTGATACAGCACAGGCACAAACACTATCAATTCAAGGAGACATAAGAAAAAGGGGACTCCAAAAATAGTGCAATTTCATACAGAAAACACAGAAAAAACAAAATATAAGCAAAGAAAAACTATACAAGTTATGATAAAAGGCTACAAAGAAATTCACATAATAATACTACAGCTGGCCAAGATGGTTTTATAGCATAAGTTTACAGGGGTCAATGTACCAAGAGCGCACAACACTACTCAAAGCTATGGTTAATTTACTTACAAAAAAGAAGAGCACACAGTTTGTTAATTAAAACAAGTTGCATAAAGCACCCAAGATTGAAATAATTCCTCAAAACATAAATCAGCAGTTGCACATTACTTAGGTTACCAGCTGTAGCAATGCATTCCTGATCAACCATCAACAGTTTACAGATTCAATTCATCTATGACACACGTACAAACATTTATGTACAAAGAGTTCAAAGCTTGCCCTGATGGGATCATGGTAAATATCAATCTGCATCACTTATGCACAGGCAAAGGATAGTCCTTGTCAAATACAACTAACCATAAAATCCCAGGGCAAGGATTGAACAAAGCAAACGGCCTACAAGTGCCCATGTATCAACAACTTAATTTTAATATGAAAGAGTTGCCTATATAGAATCGACCTTGAAAGTGGAATATTCTACATGACCCAATTTTAACCCTGATAAAATACACAAAGGCGATACTTACAATCATTCCAGCATGCGCACACATGTAGAAGTCATTGTTCCTTGGATGACAGACAGCGTTGTCCATAACAGTACCTAAAAGTTACATCGTTCAAATCATTAGATACTATTAAGGATGTGCGATTGCCAGTTTTGACACAACATATCGAACAACGGGTTCACCAGGAGGCAGGAGGAACATTATTTTGAGATGCAGGCACAAAAATTTTGGTATGATGATTCTTCTGTTCAACAATCAGTGTAAACTTTGGAGACCAGTTTTCATCAAGAAACTTGCATGCCTGCAACAATTAAGGATACAACAGTGATTTTGCAACTGATGATAGTAATGATACTTGCAGTCTTGTGTACAAAACAAAAAAGAACTAAAAACAATTGAACAGAAAGTTATAATGAACAATACCTCAATTATTTGATCCAGCTCAATGTTCAGCACCTGGGTAAACTGGCTCTCACTGACCCCATCCCTATATTTAAAGCACCAAATAAGTGCAAAACAAATAAAACGGTTACACAAAGAACCAGTTAAGTCAAAGCACGAAGTAATCATTATCCATAATTTAAGTTTTGCTTTTACAATCCTACATTCAGGTATTTCTCTGAAGCTTATTGATGGCATTCACCAGTAGCTTTCAAAGAGTAACTGACCCGAAGATAATAACTTGATCAGGCTTATGTTTACCGGTACTGGTATAGAAGTCAACTAATAACTCCCTGAAATAATTTCCAGCACGAATGGAAGAAGATATCATTAGCACCGGCATAGAATTTAATGAACAATGGAACATGCCACAAAGTTACAAGGATTGCATCATGGTCCAAATAAAATTGCTTACCGAATGAGGCCATCATCTTCCTGAGCTCCTTGTGGCTTAAATAGTCCATCAATCATTTCTTATTTAGGTGACTGGGAACGGACTGAAGCCCTGTAAATACAAGAGGCCATTCACAAGAACTAACGACCTAAAAAAAAGTTTTAAGAATCAAGGACCGGTAAGAGCAAGGATAATAGTGGACTTTGTCCACTATAAGCTTATATGTGGAGTTGTGATGGGGGAGTCTTCTTAGGTCCTGTTTTTGGCTGTGTGCATTTTATGCAGAGGCCGGCCGGGGTTGGACTCAGTTGGAATGTATCATCTTGGTGTATTTGACCGAGTCTTAATAAAACTTTCATTATATGAAAAAGCTTTTGTGGAGGAGAACGACACAGATAGATGCATTAAATATATGGGTTAATTGGATCGATGCCATTACAAATATGGTATATTAGAAAAATGCCGCTATTATTCATCATATTGGCTCCATGCCACTAGAATTTGAAGAAATTATCACCATGCCACTCCATCACGATTTCTGCCATCTCCGTCACATTGTCGTCTCCATTCCCGTCCTCATCCCCATCCTTCGCCGCCCCATTCTCCTCCCTCGCCAATGAGCTCTACCTCCGGGGCTCCCTCGCCCGCGTCCTCTCCGTGCTCCGCCACGCCGCCTGCCCGGAGTCCATCGACTTCCACTTCGTCGCCTCCTCGGCCTCCCACGCGCGCCGCCTCGCCGCGCTCCGGCGGGACCTCACGGCGGCGCTCCTCACGCTCCCAGCCACAGTCCACCGCTTCGACGCACGCCTCATCCGCGGCAAGAAGCAGCGAGGCTGGCAGACGGCGGCGCTCATGCTACCCCCTGACCCCCAACGCGCTCCGTTTGGTGTGTGCGCCGGCGCCGGCGCTAGCGCCGCCGTAGCCCCCGCCTCCACATCCGGTGGACTGGAGTGCGTCGCAGCTGCCACCGCCTCCACATCCCATTCCCCCGCTTCCGCTGGTGTGCGCCGTGCCCGAGGCCGGGCCGGGGTTGAGCACGGCCATGACTGTCGGGTATGCAGTCGATAGGATGGATGCTCGCCATCTCCTGCCGTCCTGCGCGTACAAGGAAATTGGCTTCATCCGACGCTTGGTCAAAACGATGAGTTCATCATCCCCCGATTCGTTTGATTTTGAGTTTACTTTTCGATTAGTGGGAGTTGCTCAGATTGATTCCGTTTGTATTGTGCGGTTCAAGGAAATTGGCTTCTGAATTTATTCATTTCTTTGACTGTTTATTGATTCTTCAGATAAGATCCCATTCCTCCAATTCTTGAAGTACTTTTGAATTCTCGATTTGATAGAGTTAGCTTCAGTCGCGTGTAAGTGGAGGAGTTTCATGTGGGTTGGATTTGGACAGGATTTCTGCCCATCAGCAAGCTTACTCCTGCCGTTCCCCGTCCCCGTTCCCGGCGGTGGCCAGCGCCGGCAACAGAGCAGGCAGCCATGGCGGCGGCAAGCAGCAGCGGCGGCGCATCCGCCGTCGTCGTCGCCCTGCCGCGCTCGCCGCCCGTTGACCCGCTCCTGTCCGCCCCGCCGCGCGCCGCCTTGCCACGCCCCACCGCGTCGTGCGTCGTGCGCCGTGCTGGGGTGGACGGGGGAGGACGGGAGATGGATGGAAAAAGTTGAGGGATGGATGGAAATTAGGACGGAGTGGCATGGTTCTAATTTTGAAGAATTACTGCCTAAACCACTGATAGCTTGCACAGACACTTGCATAAGTTGCCCATCAGTTTTATCTGTTGCTGGACTGCCAGGTGCTGTCTGGTATTCCCCTTCATTTCCTCCATGAACTTCCCCTGTTTCTTCTTCTACAGGCTCCTCATCATCACATTCCTCTAGAATATGTATGCTCTTTCCCTTCTGCCACCTGTGTTGAGGGTTGCAAGGCTCTTTGCAAAACCAACAAGTCCTTTTTTCCCTCTCCCCTATTTAAACAATGTAACGGTTCCATTATGGCCTCTAGATCACACTCAACGTGTAGAGTGTGGTGATACCGGGTATCGAACAAACTAGAGCGATCCATATCATGTGGGATTAAAGGTTGTACAAACTCTGCAGAGTGTAAAACTAATCGATTAGCCGTGCTCACGGTCATGAGCGGCATGGTGAAGTGTCATGAGTATAGTCTTATGATTTTGATAAACTCTTGTGAACTTGGGAAGTGTTTGGGAATGTTTTATTTGAGAACTTGGGTAAAGTTCGGTGTTGGATGATGATATGATGGTAAATGGTGATGATCTACCTCGAGGGGTAGACTTGTGTTATTTATTTAATTACTTTACATACATGTTTTACTTACTCTATATTATTGTTTATAAATTCCGTTGCGAAACATGTTGTGAACTAAAATTGGCATTTATGCAAATGTACCTATACAGAGCCTATCCTTTGATATTGGCCAACATGTAGTATGCTAGGGTTGTATTCGACTTGCCAATACATTAATTTGATTAATATACTGATTTCTTTCTTTTCTTTTACTTGTTTTTGCTCAGACCCCGCTGCAGGTAATGACTGTTTGGATGAGGAGTTTGATGCAGCTCGTGATGTTGCGGATTTCCAGGATGGTTCTAACTAGGGATTTACCCTAGTCGGTTTGCCTATGGGCTTTTGGGTAGCACGCTTACCGCATGAACCTTATTTATGGCTTGTCGCCAAGTACTATTAGAACTTATTAAGACTACTTATGCATTATGCTTAGAACACCCTTATTATTATTTTCGATGTCATTGCTTTGATGAAAGTGTGGAGCTAGTCACTAACTCCTAGGGACTAGCATCACATGAGTATGGGTATGAAACAATTGGGATGGTTGAAATGATAGAGCTTGGTATCGAGACTTACGAGACGTGTATCATGGTTGGTCGCTGCCTTCGTGTGATGGACGGGCATGCCTCGTGAGGACTGGCAAGCTATCGGCCTTCTATCCCCTTTGTTCTATCCTCGGTGTCGTGTTTATTATATGAGGCACTCGGTTCGTCATCATGTACGCGTGAGGTTATGGTGTCTATTATGCGTGTATGGATCCCACCTAACAGATATCGCGGTGACGTGTGCGTATGAGTGTAGTATATATAATAGATATGGTGCCCCACAGATCATCTCCAATATTTTATATTCATCATGTTGTTTATTTTTTTATTGAATTTCTGGATCAAACTATATCGAAAAATGACAAAATTTCCAACAATCCAAAAACTATATAGGTCATTTTCGGTAGTTGGCTTTGCTGCATCATTACGTCCACCTTCTTTTGATGGTTCAAATTACAAGCATTGAAAAACTCGGGCTGCGCTATGGTTGAGTGCCATGGAATGCTTCTTTGTTGCACAAGGCAAACCGTTTGAACCTCCTTTATCTGATGAGGATGATAGGAAGTTTGAGAAGGCGGATTGCCTATTTCGGGGTGCACTTATAAGCGTGTTGGCCGACAACATAGTAGACGAGTATATGTGCATGTTCACGGGAAAAGAAATGTGGGATGCTCTTGAGGCTAGGTTCGGGGTTTCTGATGCCGGCAGCGAGCTGTACCTCATGGAGCAGTTCTATGACTATAGGATGGTTGATAACCGTTCTATAGTAGAACAAGCTCATGAGATACAGATGTTGGCAAAAGAATTTGAGAACAATAGCTGTGAGTTGCCTGACAAGTTTGTGGCGGGTGGCATTATTGCTAAATTACCACATTCTTGGATGGACTTAGCTACTTCTCTAAAACACAAGAGACAGCAGTTCAGTGTCACTGAATTGATTGCCTCTTTGGGTATTGAGGAGAAGGCGAGAGCAAAGGACAATCGAGGCAAGAGAGTTGATGAAGGTTCTAGCGCCAACTTGGTGCAGAAGAAGAATCATCAAAATTCCCACAAGAAGAAAGGGAAATTTTTGGCTGATGTCAAACCAAAAGTTTCAACCACTTTTAAGAAGAAGGGAAAGGAAAAGGAAAAGGGAAACTGCTTCTTGTGTAGAGAGCCTGCACATTGGGTCAAGGACTGTCCTGAGCGCAAGGATAAGCAGAAAACGTCAGTCAACATGGTTATAAGCGAACCAGGAGGAACATCTGGGTATGGTAAATTTTTACCTACAATTCTTTCTGTGTTTCAATCACCTGAATGGTGGGTTGATACGGGCGCTAATATTCATGTGTGTGCTGATAATTCCTTGTTTTCTTCTTATCAGGTCGGACGGGGCTCCTCCTTGTTGATGGGAAACAGTTCACATGCTGATGTTCACGGTGTTGGCACGGTCAACCTGAAGTTTACTTCGGGAAAGATCGTGCAACTGAAGAATGTGCAGCATGTCCCTTCAATCAAGAAGAATCTTGTTAGCGGCTCTCTCTTGTGTAGAGATGGTTTTAAACTTGTGTTCGAGTCCAATAAATGTGTAATCTCTAAGTTTGGAACATTTGTTGGTAAAGGTTATGACAGCGGAGGCTTGTTTCGCTTTTCTTTGGATGATGCTTGTAATAATGTGGTGAACCATGTTAGCAATGACAATGATTCTAATGTTTGGCATTCACGTCTTTGTCATGTTAATTTTGAATGTATGACACGCTTAGCTAACATGAGTTTAATTCCGAAATTCACTTTGATAAAAGGTTCTAAGTGCCATACATGTGTTCAAGCGAAACAACCTCGCAAGCCTCACAAGGCTGCGGAGGCGAGGGATTTGGCACCGTTAGAACTTGTTCATTCCGATTTGTGCGAAATGAATGGTGTGATTACCAAAGGTGGAAAGAAATACTTCATGACCTTTATAGATGATTGTACTAGATTTTGCTATGTGTATTTGTTGAAAACAAAAGATGAAGCATTGCATTATTTTAAGATCTATAAAGCTGAGGTAGAAAATCAACTTGAGAGAAAAATTAAACGGTTAAGGTATGATCGTGGTGGGGAGTATTTTTCAAATGAGTTTACTTCGTTCTGTGAGGAATTTGGAATTATTCATGAGAGGACGCCACCCTATTCACCCCAATCAAACGGGGTTGCCGAAAGAAAGAACCACACTCTAACTGATTTGGTGAATGCCATGTTAGATACTGCGGGGATTTCCAAGGAATGGTGGGGTGAGGCTATATTGACTGCATGTCATGTCCTAAATAGAATTCCTATAAAGAACAAAGAAGTAACACTATTCGAGGAATGGGAAAAGAAAAGGTTAACTCTCTCATATTTGCGCACGTGGGGTTGTTTGGCTAAGGTTAACTTGTTAATAACCAAAAAGCGCAAGCTTGGAGCAAAAACCATTGATTGTGTTTTTCTTGGGTATGCTTTTCACAGCGTGGGTTATAGATTCTTGGTAATAAACTCTAGGGATTCTGATGTGAATGTGGGTACTATCACGGAGTCCAGAGATGATACATTTTTTGAGAATGAATTTCCCATGAAAAATGCACCTAGCACATCTAGTCATTAATCTATAATAACCCCATATTTTTTTAATGATATAGTACATAATGATCAAACGCCTGTCGAAAATCCAGAGGAGGATAACATTATAGCTACTCGAAAGAGTAAGAGACAATAATCACTCTCCATTCGCCATAAACCCCCCATTAAGCCCAGCCCACTAATCACTCTCTGAGGATTGACTCACTCTCTCTCCATTGGAACCCAAGAGACTCTCCATTGTTCTTGGTGTTCTTGGTGTTCTTCCTCTTGCATTGCAATCTCTCTATCCTCGATTCCTTGCTCTTGTGTGCACAAGATCTTGGAACGAGCAGGCCTCCAGAACTAACACCTCATCACGAGTACCTGTACGGGTAGACGGGTGATATAGTTTTTGGGGAGCGCATTGCGCGACTGCTCAAGGTCTCATGGCGACGGATGATGCGATCAACAATGGTGGCGGCAATGGAGGTGGTGATGGATCTGGAGCTGATGGAGGAAACGGAGGAGGGAACAATGGCGGATCAAGTAGTTCGACTACGTTCAACTCTGGGTATGAATTACTCACTTTGAACATGAACATGATATGGATTATCATGTTTCTTTCTATAGTGAATGTGTTTTGTTTCCATCAAGATCATCTCCAATATTTTATATTCATCATGTTGTTTATTTCTTTATTGAATTTCTGGATTAAACTATATCGAAAAATGACTAAATTTCCAACACGCTCTGCATGCATGGTTCGTGGCCGATAACCGCACGCTTGGGCAAAGCAAGCCAGCAGGGCCTTGGACTGGAGAGCTCCTGCCACACCGTGGTGGCCGTTCTCGCCGTGCACGTCGAGCACGCACCGGAGGGCTGTGTGCAGCTCCGCCATCGCCGCCGCCGAGCCCGTCGCATCGAGCACCATCGGCGAAAGTGCCGCCGTAGGCTAGCCGAGGAGGATATGCTCACATCGGATCTCAATGAAATTATCGCCACCACCGCAGAAGAAAAATATTGAAGCTTTGAGGAAGAAAAGGGAAGAAAAGAAGAGGAAGAAAATTCAAGCCACCGTAGTAGTTTATTACAAGAAAACATGTATTTTGAGAAATCTGTTCTAGACCCGTATAGGGGGAATTTCTCATGCTGAAGTGAATAAAGAATCACCAATTTACAATTATGATTCAGCAGCATTAGGTAAACTATCTCATTTTCTTCAGAACCTGCAAAATAATCCTATTTCTCAATGTAATCTCCACTTTTAATTTTGATGGATTCTAATTTGTCCAGAATGACGATGATAATATCTGTATAAAACTTGCCAACTTAAAGTGTATATGACATCCTTCGGGAGACATCCAGAAATATTTCTTGAGATTTTTGACATAAATGATCTTGTTGGAAAATATCAGAAAGGACTGGAGCAGATAGGTGCATATTTTTATCTTGTTTGGTCTTGCTGAAATCATGTTGTATCGATATCTCCCTACCTATATATTTATTATCCTGAGTTGGAGTCAGTTTTTATCTCTTGGACTGGTCATTCAGAAAATGCATGTGTAAGCATTTTGATATTCTGTTATTTGTTATCATTTCTTTTACATATCTTTAGGAAGTTGCTAATGATTATGCATCATTCTATATTTCGATATGGTGTTGAAATGTTATTTACATTTGATAGTCCAACACCCCTACTGCTGACAGAGACTATGCTCCTCATCCTCATGATATAACTTGAAAGAGAACAAATATACCAGATGCGATATTTTGAGCATTTTCAGCAAAAATATCATGTTAAATGGTGAAGAAAATGCATGTGCCCTTGACAGTATCACTTACTGTAAAATTCTCCAATCAGCGTATAAACATATCGGGGTTTTTTTTTTTTGTACTGGAGGAGCCTAGAAAACTAAGATGACATGGTACTTTGTACAAATTGTACTACATTACACTAATTTCACTTCAGTTCTTTTTCAATATTCTTTTAGAAATCCTCAGAATGAAGTTGTTATTGTCCAATTAACTGGAGCAAACTATTAATTGTAACATGAGATATATAAGTTAATCATTCCATTATACATATATAAGTATCAAAGCAATAAGGCTCCTGCAGAGTGAGTTGACAACTACAGGTTTTGATATAGTGCTGACAGCAAAGCCTGGGAACCTACAGTATTTAAAGGTTTGTCAAATATACACTGTTGAAGCAGTCGTTGCCTCAAGAAGGGCTGCCGAACAGCGCCATATTAAGAACACACTAATTCATGCTATCATTTAACTAAGGTTGTACAAAACACCAAACAAAACCAAAGTATGCACTGAATGGGGCGTTTCAAAGGCACGCCATTTTTTCTAGTGAGGTTGATGCACTTTAGTTAACAACTCCAAGCTTCAGCAAGCTGTTTATTTTGCTGTCTATTGATATTTTCTAAAAAAGGTTGTAGCATCATGGCTGTTGAGGTGTTTTAACAGGTAAGGATTAAGATTTAAGAGGCAGATAGTTGTAGCATCAGTTTTTGTTTGCTTCCTTGTCTCTACTACTTAGAAGCGGAGTATTGTAGTCGTCCACCTTCCTCCCCTCCCGATAAAAAAGGTCGAAAGGAAGACAAAATGTTATTTAAGTATAACCTTACAGCTCATAATAATGCACGCATCCTCTTTTGGTGGCCTGAAGAGTTCTTTTTCTTTTGGAAATACAGTATAACTGAAGATTGGGGGTTAGGTCGAGTAGAAAGTGCACATGGCAAGTTAATTCATCAAGCATAAGGTATCCCCTTGCAGTTTTTAGAATAAATTTCAGTATTTTTCCCCTTGCAAGCTGGTCTGTGATGGATATATCTTACTAGGTTGAACTTTCGATTTTATATTCTGTTCAATCTGTAGTGTTTTCCTTTTTGATTTTGAGATCCTAGAGGGCATATATCAGGGTCTTACTCCAGAGGAAATTTGAAATCCTTTGTGAATTGAAATGGTCAGAGTACTGTAAATACCTGCAGGATTTGTTCATGGTACTATATATGTTCAAATCACTCAGCCCTCTGCACTTTTCAGAAATCAAAGGTTTGCACATGTCTTGAGTCATTGTTCTTTGAAAATATATCAGGATTAGATATGTATATGAAGCTACTTCTGCTAGCTATTTCATATTGTGCTTTTCTCAGGAATACAAAGATCAAATATTTTGTTGTATACCTGATACAAATCAATGTGCTTTGGAAAAATATAAAACTATGTATTGTCCAGATGTAAGAAAAAAGGAACTGGGTATGTTGTGTGCTCTAATCCTGAAAAATGTTCAGCACTATGAATGTCCTGTTTGTTCAATGGTGCTAAGTTGGTTACCAAAATAATTAGAGGTCTTCCTACAGCATGTGTTTGTTTCTTAGTACTATATAATTTTTTATTGTAATATTGAAGAATCTATTTGTAATTATGTCGGATTTTCACATTGTATGAATGCCAAATGATTTTTATATAAGAATTGTTGTGTTCTATTCTCATCATTAGTTACTTCACTAAGAATATATGATATTGTATTTGAGAAAAATAGGCTTTTATCGTCAAATGTGTTCCGTAGCAACGCACGGGCATATTACTAGTTTGAAGAAAAAATAAAGTTGCTTGCTTTCTCTACCATAATGTCACTGAAATGACAAATTCAGTGGAATTGTTCTGTTGACCTTGTTTCTTTTGTGCAATAACATGACAGATCCAACACTTGGGTTTCAAGGCATACTCGACAAGGTCGAACAACTCAAGAAAGAATTACCCAATGCACATGTTCTTCATCAATTCTCGAATCCAGCAAATCAGGATGCACACATGAGAAGGACAGGTAGTGTCTCAAGATGACTTGACAAATGGTGTTTTTGTTTCAGTAAAAATATACTAGAAAACAATGATCTCTTATTGACCATTTTAGTTTTAACTTGACTGATAGATGTATCTTCTCTTTCTATAAGCATATGTCATCATGGTTGCACTGTAGATGTGTCCTGTTCTGTTGTTCAACAATTCATCATTTTCTCCCCTTTTTTTTGGACAAGGGGATAAAGAAAATGGTGCAAATTTGTTTTCACATATGCAGGGCCTGAGATTTGGAAGGATACTGCTGGAATTACCGGTTCAGGCTCAGGAGGTACAGTATATGGTGTTGGAAAGTATCGGAAGATGCAAAATCCAGCAGTGAAGATCATTTGTCATGACCTATTGACCATACCAGATGTTCAGAAAAGTTCTTTGTAAACGGTAGAACTGTATGTAGCTGATACAGACATACAGTGATGGTACCGCAGTTTTATGCTGCATAATCTTGTAAATGGGATTTGTGGGCATTGGGCAAGTAATTTGTATGAAGTAATCTAAAGGAGCCCTTTTTGGAACGGCTAATTGTTGCTGCAGTTGAAATGTCACCATGAATGGTTCAATCTGTCTAAAATGGATGCAATGAAATGTCAGGTTCAGAATTGAGGCACTATAGAGTTTAAGAACATGCTTGATCAGAAATTTTTCATGACATGCCTGATTAGAAACTATAGTGAGGCACTGTATAGTTGTATAATTTCAGGCATTGAATAATAATTTCAGAATTGGGTCATCACATTGCAAACTAGAACATCTGAAGTGCTTACAGTGTACTCCCTCCATCCCTAAATATTTGACGTCGTTGACTTTTTTATGCATGTTTGACCGCTCGTCTTATTCAAAAAAATTACAAAATTATCAATTCTTTTTATATCATTTGATTCATCGTTAAATATATTTTTAAGCATATATATAGTTTTACATATTTCACAAAAGTTTTTTAATAAGACGAGCGGTCAAACGTGTGTGAAAAAGTCAACGGTGTCAAATATTTAGGGAATCAGGGAGTATTTCATAAGAAACTTTTAGCTGAAACTATTACAAAATATATCATTCCATCAGTGATGCCTAGCTCAGGATCCGAGCCATCAAATGGTGTTGACTCGTTAATAAAGGCCACTCGGCGTGATTCTCCTTCGTCGAATGTCATCGAGTTTCCCAAGTCCAAGTCATCTTCATTCGGGGCCTGTACACCCGACCACTGGTAGCGGTAGGCGTAAAGGTCTGCCCTAAAGAGCATAGCTTCGAGTGATGATGGAGGCTTTTTTACGAGTCTTCCTTGAACTCCAGATCTCTGCACCCATTGAAGAACGCGGACATGGCTTGATTGTTGGTGACTGCCGGGCCGTCCTTCATGATGGCATTGAAACGTCGAAGGTAGACGTGGAAGGGCTCTTCCACGCCCTAGAGTAGCTTGGCGAGTCGTTGATTGGGATTCAACAAGGGCGCTTGGGTCGTGGATGCTCTCTTCTCTTGCCATACCTTCTTGCGGATTAGCGACTGTTGGGTTTCACTGGGCGTTGAGTGATGCGAGCGTTTAGCTAGATCCCTTCTCTTCTGGTAGGCCTCTCGGCGTTCGCGGCTCTGAAGCGCAAGTCCTTTTCCAGATAATCCTTCTGGAAAGCGACAAGACTGTCTGTTTTCTTTAGTTCTGGATCGATCTTCCCTTCAAGTTGACCATGGGTACTGGCCAATAGATTCAGGTCTTTGAGATCTTGAGGTGTGTGATGAGACCATAGACTGAGGAGGTCACGGTCTTTGATACCATGATAGAAAATTGATAGGGCGAGCCGATTTGTGACCGGCTTGACCTGCTCGAGTGCTTGAAAGAACCTCCAAGCGTAGGCGCTGAGCGATTCTCCCGGCGTCTAAGTCACCTCTCGGTAGAGGCAATAGGCATCTGGGTTGTTTGCCGGCTAATAACTCGGGCTCGGTAACGTCCGAGTCGAGGTTGACCCAGGTAGCCAAGTCCAAGTGATGGTCGGTCTGGGTGACCCGGCCCGAGTGCTTGAGTCCGAGTCGGAGTCGACTCGGGCTTTGCAGCTTGAGTCGGAGCTGGCTCGGATTGGGTCGCGTCCTTTGCCACCTGGGTTGCCCGGCGGCGAGCGCAATGTCTTGATGATTTGCTCCTCTTCCGGGGCACGGCTTCGTAGAAAGCCGTGATCTAAAGCTGTCGTTCCTCGATCTGTGAGACCACCCTGGTCAAGAGGTGAGTCGACTGCTCCACCATGTTTCGGATCCCGATTGGGACCGTGAAAGTCTCAGGAGGGCAGATCGCATCTGCTCGAGTGCTGAGTTGGCCTTGCAAGTCGGCGACGAAGCTGAATGAGTCGAACTGCAGTTTAATCCCTGGGGGGAAGACTAATCCAACGAAGGTTGGTGTTGGCGATGATGCCATCAAACTTTCCGTCGAGAAATTCGGCGGAGCCCCTACCTAGCGCGCCAACTGTCGGTGTTTTGGACCGGCAATAAAACTTATGGGACTACGCACGAACTCGAAAAGTAAGATGGCGACGGAACATGAGAGTTTATACTGGATCGGGCTCTCTGATGGAGTAATAACCCTAATTCAGTCTGGTGGAAGTATTCCGCAGAGTTTATGTGGTGTATATGAGTAGATGTGATGTCTCAATCGATGCCCTCGCCCTCCCTTATGTAGAGGTAGGAGGCCAAGTCATCTAAGCTAACTTAGGCCCATGCGGCCTAGGGCTTCCTGATTCTGTTATAAGATCCTACCCGACTGGCTACCGCGAGAAACAAGACAAGATCCAGTCGGGTAATTTATCTCTTAGCAAATATAACATCCGAGTCAGATACGACTCGGAGTATGCCATATCTAACGATTCCGACCATATCTTCTTGGATTGCGCTGTGGAAAGCAAGGCAATGATGGGTCGGGCTTCACAATTCATCTTCTAGAACACCTCCTACTTGTAAGCCCATATTAATCCGAGTCAATACCCGGTACCCATATCCTCCACACTGGTCTATTTGCCTTGGAAACAGATGTGATCACTGTCAAACATGCGCTTGAAACAGATGACTATGCTCTGTCAAGTAATAGGGGTCTGATCTGGAAGATAAAACATTTCCTGTTATCTAGTTTCGGGTCTTTTAGGAGCATCAAGTATAAGATGTGTGATTGTAATAGAGTAGAGCATAATTTGGCTCAGTTGGGAGCTTGCTGTCCAACTGACGCTGAACCTGTTCTTCTGGCCATCCCGGAAGGGATTAGGCAGCTGGTAGTTGAGGATTGCTCAGTTTCAGTTTAATAAAGGTTGGGTGAAGTCCAAAAAAAAAAATTATTTCGCTGAGCACTTCCACGAGACGAGGGCCTTGTGCGTGAACCTGTCGTGGCTGCCGATAGCGCGGATGGTCTACCTCAGCGAGAGGATAAAGAAGCTGGTCAACATGCAACAGCTTGATTGGAAGCAGGTGCATGTACAGGGGACGAGTTGCTGGACGCGCACGCCCCGAAAAGGCCTCCAGCTTCCCGCTCCGGCAGCGTCGACCGCGGCTCCTCTTTTCTCCCATATCCCCAACCTACCCCAGCAGCCACCAGCCCACCACTCCCTTTCCCCCCTCCTCCACCTTATTTACTACAGTAAACAAATTACTTTGCTAGCGTCATCTTTCTTCGCTCTTCGCAAACCATTCGTCTTATTTAAAAAATTTATGTAAATATATAAAAATACAAGTCATGTTTAAAAGATCTATAGTAATAAACTAATTCATAAAAAAATAATTAATATTTACATAAATTTTTTGAATAAGACCAAAGATCAAACATATGATTAAAGGTCAACGACGACATGTATTAAAATACGAAGGGAGTAGCTAAAAAGGCATCTAATCTTATAAACCTATAGTTATTACGAATTCTCTGTATTCTCGTGCTTCCACGTCACCTCTTTTACTGTCAATCAAGGGTTCACGTCACCTCTTTTACTGTCAATCAAGGGTTCAGATCTTTTGACTTGCTAGCCACCAGCCAAAACACCCCAGCCCAACATCGTGCACAGAGAAAAGCCCAATTAATAATCTGGCCCATGCACGGCTACCCCTGCGACCGGCGCCCCTCTGGAGGCGCAACGTTTCTTCTCCCGCCGCCACCCAGGCTGCTCGCCTCCTCGGTTGTGCGAAACATACGAAAACGGCCGATGTCCATTGCCCATTGAGGAGCATATGTCATCAATGCGTCCATGATGTCACCAAAATTATCTAGACATTCACCAATTACCAGGGAAATGCGTCTTCAATTCACGCATCCGCGATGCACAGGTAACACCCAATCATCTTTAGTTTGCTAGCACCTTGGAATTATCTGATTGAGCATGTGCTATTTAAGTGCCGACGGCCTTAAAGATTATCCTCTCAATCTCTGATGCTACAACCTATTGCAATCGCCACCTCCTCTTAGAGCAAGTACAATAGGGTGCTAAGTTGGCTTCAAAAACTTTATTGCTGAGTTGGCATAAAGAAGCTAGGCTGCACACACAAACCAAGAAAAAGAACTACATAAAGATAAAGAAAGAAAGATGATTGGATACATAAAGAATATAATATTATTGTCATGATAGAACAAACTAAAAATTAGAATTAAAGTCTCTTATTGTATGTAAAGGCTACAAAATTATTTGCGATGACATGGAGTAAAATTAGAGTAGGCAATGAACGCTGCTATTGATCTTGCTCTTATGATCTTCTCCATCGATTGATGTATCTATTTGAGACCTCCAACTGCTTTGCCTGCTTCATATGCTAGCTCGATGAATAGGCATCAGCATTGGACAGAATTTTCTCACCTGTCGTTACCATCGTCCTCTTGCTAGGCAGATGTGTTTATATATTTTTTTGTTCTGTTCATATTCTCCATCGATCATTGATCTTGATAGTGAGCAATTGGCTCAGATTAAGCTTTCTTTTTTCCTAACAGGTGGCCGTTTTGCTTAATTTGATTTCTTTTTTTGATTCAAGCTACTCGAGCAAGCTTCTATCCAAGTGACCGTCTCTATTCCAAGATGATGAGGTAATTTATTATTTCCCCTATTTTTCTACCTTCTAATTTCATTTGTATAATTGTATTTGTTTCCCCCTTCTGACTCCGCTCCCTAATATAAGAAGGTGAATCTGAAATTTTGCAAACTATATTGTTTTTTTAATTTTCCTCAGCGTATTTTCATCAGGTGAGTCAAATAGCTAAGGATGTAATAGAATGAACTTATTTGATCAGGCACCAAAGATAAGTGCGCCTGATTTCCATTTACAGTAGTGCACGGGTGTATTGATTATGATCTGTTCAAAACTTTTACTCTCTTTTTTTTTTAGATAATGAAAATTTTACTCTCATACTTTTTTTTAATAATGGAATTTATTCCGGCCTTTACTTCAAAGAAGCTACACCCAATTATTACAAAAATTTACAAGGCTAACACATGTGAATTACAATAATTTTCAGCTTGATTAAAAACAAGAAGACTACTTAAAAAAACCACCCTAAAATAGAAAACACCATTTAAGGATGATAAAAGAAAACATAGCCGATGTGCAACTAAAGGCTTATAAATTGTATGTAGTCCTTTGTCTTTCTCTACGTGAAGGAGTAGAATCTTCGAAATGAGCAGTCAATCCAAAGGCAATCGAGTTCTGCTTTTATCACTATTGGAGAGCAAATCAAACCAAAGCGGAAGATATATGGAAGATTCTAAAGTTGTAAACAACAGTCGTTGGCCCCGAAATTTTCACCATCGAGTAAACTCAAACCAACCAAAACGTCCCAGAAATGATGTACCTTCAATGTGATGCCTTCAGGAAAGTTGTGACATCAGTCAGTAATGTCGTCATCGCTAGATTTTTACCCGAAGAGTTCACCTTATGGCGTGGGTGTTAGAGGAGGTACCAAGACTGAAGACTGAGCAATCAAGACTTTCTAACAACGCCTTGAACAAGATGAGTGGCGTCCATGGGCGTCACCGATGTCGGCCGGCGGGTGCCACCAGAACTGGCCAAACAACAATTGCTGCTCTGCTAGCCACCAACGACCTCCGAACGACTAGATCTGTCGTAAAACGGATCCAACCCTGCAAATGACGGTGAACATCCTGCAACAAACGGCGCACGATGGCATGACCACCCCACGTAGCCGGCCCAACCAGCCTATCCACCGGCAACGCCACCCCAAGGTCACACTGCCAGATCTACACAGGGGAGTCAGATCTGAACAACGCGCCGCTGACGGCGTCGCGCCGCTGCACCGCCGCCATTCCCACCGTCACGCCTCCCTGCACCGCTCTCGGTCGGCACCGCCAGCCGCCAGCCACCAGCCCCTGCCGGAAGCCGCGCCTCGCCGCCGTCGGTCACGAAGTAGACGTCGTTCATCGCTGGCCACCAACCACCGCCGGCAACCAAGCCGCCGTTGGCGCCACCGAGCTGCCGCACCTCGCGCCTCTGTCGTCTTGCATGCCGCGCCCGTCGCGTCGGCCGCCGGCCCCGGCCAGATCCGTCACGGTGTTACTCTACTACTTTTAGATAGTAGATTTTTCTTAATTACCTTCATTCTCTAGCTTCTACTGTGCTACAGATTAGTTTTCCTCTATTTTCTGGATTCATCCGTCCGGAAGTCTTAAAATGTATATGGGCTACGAAAAAGTTCAACTATCTGTTTAGCCAATAAAGTGTGCAGTACTACACATGTATCATGTATGAGGTAAAACTGATCCTTCGATCAAATGTTTTTTCATATAGTTTTGCTTTCTTTTGTTCAAAAGTGATTATATACATATTGTTTTCTATTTAAATACAATCTTTTAATCATACCACATTGTTAGTTTCGCAGAGTTTTAGTTGATTTTACCTTTTTCTACGCTTTGGCAATTGAAATGTTGTAGGCTTTTAGCAGTCATCACATTGTTGCTCAACGAATCAAGTTTGTTACTGCGGATGCCAGCTTCATTGGTCCTAATATAAGGAGCTATGATTGAACCTCAAAATGTGCTTGCAACTTAATTAGGTGATTCATTCAGATAGAATAAAACTGTATAACAGAAGTGGCGAGTATGTTTCTTAAAAGTTCAAACAAAGTATCTATAACAACTTCAGTACTGCTCATGATGGGACATCATCGCCAATCATTAACACTAAGGCCTTGTTCGTTTGGGCGGGGATTGGGCGCAATCCCCGGGGGACAACCCGACTGGTGCCGAATTCCCGCCGCGGCCCAGTTTCGTGTTCGTCTGGCGGCCCGGGGCGGGAGTTTTCCTCCGCCCAATCCACGGCAAACCCCTCCGAGACGATTTTTTTTCTTTCCCGCAGGCCCGCAGCAGTCTCGTCGCGTCGTCTTCCTCCTACGAGGCCGTGACTTCACGCCGCCGCCGCCGCTGCCGCGACCTTCCTCCTCCGGCGCAAGGCCCCTTCCTCCTCCGACACGCTCCTGTGCCGGCACCGGCGAGTTCCCTCACGCAGGGATGGAAGCCTGCACGTGACCGGCGACGGCGCCGCCTCTGTCCACTGTCCGGTGCACCGAGAGGCGATGATTATCTCCTCATCTACTCCTATAGGTGTTGATCTCCTCCTCATCTTCTCCTAGGGTTTGACCTAATTTTTGTCAGATCTGTTCGAGGGGTAGAAAAAGAAGAGTTAAAGATAGCTGCATGTACCTGATAAAACTAAATTAGTCAAAAACATAACCTCTGTTTCAACTGAAATATGCAAAAACAACTAACCTCTGTTTTTAGCTGCATGTACTGCATGAAGTTGTTTTAGCTGTCTTCTGCTAGAGCTACAAGGTCAATTTGATGCAAATTCAAACCACAGTGTGCTGTGTGATCAGCATGTTCTTAGAGCCTACATAATTTAATTAGAATGCAGATACTGTAAGCATGTAACTATACATAATTTTAAAGGGTGCTGGTAGCTTTCCATTAGATCAAATACATGATCTTTTACAAGAATAAAGGTGCCCCATTCCACCCTGCATTGTGTACAGTTTCTAACCATTCTTGATCTTACATTTTTTGGCCAATACTTGTTCTGAATGCAGCTTGTGGTTTTCACCAATTTCTGATGTGCATTTTTTTTTGTCAGTTATCTTTATAGAAGACTGAAGAGGACAATGATATGATGCTTTTTATTTTTCGTGTGCTGTATATTTTGTCCAGTAAACTAAGTACTCCCTCCGTTTTTGTTTGTTTGACATTGGTTAGCTCAAACATAAGCTACTCTAAGCAACGTCAAACATATATGGATGGAGGGAGTAATTTGATTGTTTGGTTCTTAGGGCTTGCACTTCAAAATTTCTAAAGTAATGGCTTGGATCTGAATGATCTTCATCATTGCCCTGTTTCCATGGCATGGTTAACGCTTCAGCATAGATCATGAATTTGTGTGCTCATTGTTCATCCTAGTGCAGTCCTGAAATGCTTACTTGATTTAGTGAGCCCTAGTTTAGCTTTGCAAACTTTCAATTATGAATGCTTTTAATCTTTTTTTGGTCACTATGCTTGCCCATATTATCTTCATTTTCATCCTCACAGGTGGACTTGCTAATAATACCCAGTGGAGTATGATGGCAAGTGTAGCAGGGCTGCTGTGATGGACAGTAGTATTAGTAGATTTTTGGCACTCTTGTTTCTAGTCTGTAATGCAGTGATTTTTGGTGCCTGTTATCTTAATAGAAGACTGGAGTTTTGGTGACACTCATGCAAGTCTGAAAGAGATCTAAGATCAGTAACGTTGTCCTTTTCAACGAGGTTCACCGTCTTCCAGAGATTCAGCAAAGTTTACATTTGTGCTGTTTTGGGTGGTAGTCATACACTCAAGACTCCTAGCAATTTCTTTTGTTGAACTGATGATGATAAGGAATGACCATCGTATTATTGTAAGCTGTCAATATTGTATTACTAGTAAAATGCCCGTGCTAACGCTACGGTGACATTTGATAAATGCAATGGCCCAAGCTCTAATCAACACGTCAACAACTTCAGCATTCATGGCGTCTTATGAATCAATCAATGACATTGATCCGCAGCCGTAGCAACCGACAAAGGGGCTCCATCAACCGATCGCTCATGATAGAGCTATTAGAATTCTCTTCGAGTACATGCGCCGGTCCTCTCCCTTGGAGGACACGCGTTGAAGATGATCCACGCTGGTCCTCTCCCACTGAGAGAGAGAGCTGTGAAAATCTGCAAGAAATGAATGTATAAGGATATTTAATAATTTTCCTCATGAATTTAGCAATTTGGTATCGGTTGTCTTTCAGAAATAATCTTCTCCATGTAAGCTTGCTTGGTATTGTTGCTATGCATGAATAAAATAAGTTCCTTTTGAATAAGCACAAATTTAGCATATAGTCTAACAGTAAACAGTGCTCTATCTCGGCTACTAACACTACAGGTAAATGAACCTATAAGCAGGGGCGGAGGCAAGTTTTCATCAAGTGTAGGGCCGAAGCAAGCTAATTTAAATTTTCACTCAAATTTGATCTAAATTTTGGTAGCTTCTCTTTGAAATTTCTTTGCCACGTGTGGGGCCCGGGCCCAAGTTGCCCCACGCGTGGCTCCGCCCCTGCCTATAAGGTGACTAAAAATGTAATACAATCTTATTTCACATCACAATATGATTTCTGAAAAAAAAAAGGCACTACTGCTTCTAATTGAATTCTGAAAACGAACCTACTCACATCGAGTACTTTTCTTCTTGAGTAATTTATGATAAATGAACCTATAAACTGAGCAAATAGGTTACTCCAACGTGATTTCGCCTCACAATGTGATTTGTAAAAGTTTCAAAGTGATGGCACTGTAAGCAATTTCGAACTACTCCAAATTTACACTAACATGTGTTTGCCCGCCTGTTCAGTTGTCTAACTAAAGATACAGTACTTTCAGATATTGTAGAAAAAATGACCTTTAATTTCTGAGAAAATCAGATGGCATAGTGATTTCAGTATGCATAGTACTGGGACTGAACTTTTTCAATCAAAAGAAATCTATTGGGTTTGAGATGTAGATCATAATCAAGAATTGTTAAACTAAACAAGATACAAATTCCAAGAAAACTTGAATTTTGTCGGCGTGTACTGATGTCTACCAGAAGATTGTTATCAACTGGCAACAAATAACAATGAGTTCTGCAAATAGTATATATTACACAGCGAAGAAAAAAAGCAGAGTATCTGAAGAAAAAAGCAGAGTATCAGAAGACCATCCATATGAATTTGAATGCATGCAAATTAAAAGGCCAGCAAAAGGCAAAAGTGCCTAGTCGTATCTGAACTGTCAACTACCTGAAAATGTAAAGTGCTAGCTGAAGATAACTTATGAGTTTTGGCTCTGTGTCTAGCTGAAGATAAAGATCCCCTTGAAGGAAAGACAATTTAGTAGTTTTCAGGAAATTTCTAACCAAGAATGAATGTCAACATTGCAGTAGAAAGTTAAAGTGCCCTGGTAGGCAACACTGCCACCAATTCCTTAGGACAATTAATTCAGAAAGCCATGACAAAAAAAATGATAAGATAGCTGAATTGTAGGAATTGGCGAGCAAGTATGAGCAACTGTCCTTCAGGCGGTTGCTACGGAGTGTGGGCTTTGGTGCACGGCTGGGGCTTCTAAACTCCGGGATTTCTTGGCTATGGCTGTTGTCCTACCTACTTGAGTTAGGTCTTGTATTTTACTTTGTTGTTTTTGGGGGCGTCAGTTGTATGGCTGTTGGTTGGTGTGTGGTTGGCTCGTAATAACCTTCCCCCCACCTTTTCCTTCCTTCTTAATGAAATGATAGGCAGATCTCCTGCTTATTCCAAAAAAAAAAGTATGGCTTCCATGGTATAGTAGTAAAGAGGAGAGAAGGCAGTAAGTGTATTGTTACCTTCCCTGGGGTAGCTGTTGTGAACAGCAGCTGAGCATCCTTTCTTCATGTCATCTGCCATATTTTCACTTTGTAATGTTTGCTCATTCCCACATTCGTCTTTGTCCTGGTTGCTCTGGTAACCTATGGTAACATCAGAGAAGAAATAAAAAGAAAGAACAGCTGCTCATATTTAATGAGCTACATAAGCTACAACGGTAAATTGATACTAAAACCATACAAACAAGCTCCTCGGTGATATAATCTTATATTTTTTTTCATCCAGAATCGAAGAAGCTTGAAACGTACATTAAAAACATAACCTGAAAAGAAGCATACAGTTTACATGGTATAATAAATGTCGATAAGTTGTTTCTATCAAACTGAATTGATTTGTAACCTGCCTTTACCATGTGTTACATGGACGTTCCTCTGTTGACAACTTAACTTTGCAGAATTGAAGATGAGCTCATCTTCAGTTGTGAGTTGCGACTGTTGCATGTCTGCAAATAATAATGTGAAGTAGTCAAATCATTGTTCATTTCAATTTGAAAGAAGAGGTTAAGACAAGGAAATCCCTTGGTAAATTACTGCTGCAGAAGATTGCAGTCCTTGTCATTATCATTTAGGAACTGCTGAGTTGTTCCTAAGTCGTCAACCACCCAAATTATACTTAAGAGTTACTATATGTTAACTGTATGCTTCATTTCTGGCCCAAGTTACAGTGTAAAAAAAGGGAAGACAATAGAGGAGCTATTTCTATGGTAATAAGCAGCTGCTGCTCGAAATCAGTTTGAAAACGAGCATATCAAATTGATTCCACATCACTCTATCAATTCGAAATACATATAAAATTGAATTTCAGTTAGGATCGTAATAACAGTTGCAATCCACTGTTGTAAACTATAACAATATGGCTATCATCAGAAAAAACGCATCCCAACATCTGAAGTATATTGGTTTAAAAAGCAACCCACAAAGTCATATAGTTAACTGCATTTAGAACAACAGATGGTGCAAATTAGTATATTGGTTTAAAATGACTTGATCAGGTTACCTCTAACAGGTATGTGATACTTTTTTTGCTGGTAGCACTCACGCATCTTCTGGAGCCTATTTTCCTTTTGCTCGGCACTAAGGGAAGCATATCGCTCCCGATCACATTTTCTTCTAACCTCAATTCCACTTAAATTAGTAATACCGCCAAGTGTATATGTTCAAAATTGTATTGAATACGAAATTATGAAGTATAACTGATGTGAAGTTGAAGAAAGCACAACGTAAAACAAATGAGAGTATCATAGTACCTGTTAGAGATGTAGTTCCCTCCTTTTTATTTTGCTTGTACACACGCATCTTTTGAAGCCTATTTTCCTTTTGCTCAGCGCTGAGGGAAGCATACCCTTTCCCTATCACGATTTCTTAACTTCGGCCGCAGTTAAGTTAGTAATACAACCAAGTGTGCCTGTACAAACAGAATTAAAAAAAAAACATTTGCATTAAAGTAGCGCGCACACACCCTGCAAAAAAAAGACCACATATAATCATTTCATGCAATTGTCCCAAACCTCCTGTAGATGGTGTAATAGGTTCTCTATGTCGGGCTGAATTGTAGCCAGGTGAACACATAGTCGGCATGACTTCATTGATGTTTATCATTATTGGTATTGTTTGCGGCAGCTTAAGTTTGGACCTAGCTGAAACATGAAGTATAACTGATGTAATATTCCGGAAATCACAAAGTAAAACAAATTAGAGCATGAATATACCGGTTAGTGGTGTAGTTTCCTCCTTCAGCCTCTTCCTGTAGTCACGCATATATTGAAGCTTAGCTTCCTTTTCGTCAGGAGTGAGGGAACCATACCTTTCCCTGGCACGCTTATTTTTCTAACTTCGGCAGCAGACATGTTAGTAAGATAGGCACACCGCGGTCTTCGTGGAAAGTATGACAAGAGAAGGTCAAATCACAGCATCACACTATGCAAGTATCTGTACATAGCATTAACCTGAAGTTGTTGACGATTTTGTTTCGTCCATTGTATGAGTAGTCGGGTGGTGATCAGCAAGGAAGTGGGAGGCGACCCTGTGTCCATGAAATGAAAACAAAACGGTGAGTACGTTGAAATATACAAGTTCCAATGGACGGTGACGATCAGTACTCGACAGTCCTAATCGGCGTCCTTGAAGGGTACATCCTCACAATGGACAACAAACAAGGTTTGAGTGGTTAACTTGCAAATATGTGTTATACGGAGACATCCTCACAAAGCTAATAATTATACATATTCCTTTTTACAGCTATAAATGATGAGCAAAGTACACCTTGAATCATATGTCGAAAGGAGTAAAAAAATATTGTGTGGATTGTACACAAAAATTTAATTTGAACATACTGTGTCCATTGCTGCTGTCTTCATTTTGTCTTACAAAGTATTCAAAAATAATGTAATAAAACATGATAAAATCTTGTTGTGGGAAACATGTAGAATTGCTGAAATAATTCTTATACTGTGTCCATATATGTCGGCACAGACAAGATTTTAACCAATCGTGTGACTGTAGATAGTCCAAAATTAACTTTTGAATTGAGAACTTCGTAGCGAAGAACAAATGCATAATTACAGTCCATTCTATACGTACCTTCCACAATTATAGGAGGCTGCTGTGTTCCTTGTTGTCGCCGCTGCTGGATGGATGCTACTGCACGAAAAAATTCACAACAATAATCCATCTCCAAAACACCATAAAAAGAGCCAACACATTGTATATTTCTCAAAGGAGGCTGTAATTAATCTTGCCAGCTAGAGATAAAAAGCTACCAAACAAAAATAAAGGAGAGGCAATGGCTCACAAAGATAAAAAGCTACCAGATATTGCAATCTCTTCACCGTGAAACTGCGGCCGGGAGTAACCAGCAAGGAAAGAAACGAGGGGACGAGGGAGGTGGCGGCAGGCTCGCCGTCCGGCTGTGGCTACGCGGGCGGATCTCGGGGCTGAATCGACGAAGGAGGAGGGGGGTAGGGGAGGGGGAAGGCACGCGCGGAGGGGGATTCGGCGGAGGCGTACACGCGCGAAACGATGGAAGGGGAGGGCGATGGAATAAGGTGGAAAGGGAGAGAGGGATTTGCGGGCGGAGGGCGTCGGATAGGTGTGGACGGGGCAAATGATTCTATACGGTTGGATGTAAGATTCAATGGCTAGGATTGAGGTAAGATTGCAGCATTGGGATGAACTCCTCCTTTTTACCCTTGGTAACATGCACTTTTTGGAAAGTTTTTTCCTTGATGATATAGTTATTTATGTCTCTTGATATTTTATAATTGTATTTTGAATTTTTCTGATTTTTTTTTGCCTTTTGCAATAATTATGTTTCAAATTTTTAGTTTGCATGACTGAATAAACACCCGTAGACCACTAACCCCCTCCGCTGCCAACAACCCCTGCCAATACCCTGCTGCCAACAAACCAGATCGGCAAGGAAGGACTGGGTTTACTCCGTGATGGGAGGAGGGGATTTGGTGCAGGGTGGGGGATTAACCCAATCCCTCCTTGGATTGTCACAGCCGTGTGGAAGCATCCCTCGCTGCCGAACAAGGCCTAATGGGATTGTAGAATGTAGATGAACGTTCAATTTATTATTACTGTACGAAATATTTTCTTACATTTGGATATGGATTAGCCATTTACAAAGAAACTTTCGATCCATTGCAAGTTTACAAATTCGAGCCCACACATAATGTCCCGCAGCAACACGCGGGGTATCATTTATTTTGACGAATGTGTCTCTATCTTTTTTTTTAACATTAAACGGCAGGAGATTTGCTGGATATATTAGAAGAAGAGAGTTGACCATGTTTATTAGGAAAACTGGGCCCGAAAACCATACAAAGCACGGCTAATTAAGAAAAACCGGCACAACCTGAAATACGCAGTCAAAAGAGGACCGGCAACACCTAGGACAAAGAGACAAGGAAAATAACTGCAGCAGCACAACTAGAGAGAAACCAACAGGCCTAAGTCATCGTTGCCGAGCTTGACTACAATCAGCTCCGACTTCTTAGAAGGAGAAGAGAAAGACAAACTAGTCGCAAGGTAGAACCTTCAAAGCGAAACCTCCAGCAAGGAAATAACGTCAAGAACGTTGACATCGCTCACTGGACTGGGATTTCACCGAAGGATACATGGGAACCTATAATACAACGCCTTCAAGAAGAAAAACGGCGTCCGCAGGCGTCGTCGTTGCAAGCACATGGTAAACTAGGCAAGTCTTTCGCCATAGATTCCCCTAACTACCGCAAGCGAACGTCACCGAGGAGCAAAACGAAGTGAAGGAGTGTTATCGTTGCCCAGCTAACCAACTGGCAGCAGCTCCGCTGCAACAAGGAACACTAGCCCAAACACCTAGCTGCCGCAAACACGATGAAAGCACGACCCACACCAACAATTACCCGACGAACAACAAACAATCATCTTCGTGCCACACCCCCTTCCCAACACTTGGAGCACCCACAGCCAGGAAGGACCGACCAAAAGAAGAGAGGGGCTACAAGGAGGAAAACGCAGAGTGCGGCCGTCGGGGGAGAGGAAGTCGTCGGCGAGCCAGCCACTGGTAAGGGGGAGTCTCTGAGCCAGCACCGATGGAGGCATTGCGCAAGAAGGAGGGCGCACCGCATCCAAACTCGGCGAGAACAACTGAAACCAGCGGCCCGCGACGTGCCACCGGAGAGAAGAAGCGCCGCACCGCCGGAGAGGCGGCCCCGAAGCCGCCGCTGACGAGGACGACGCCGACGAAGCTGCCGAGCCCGGGGCCCCCGAAGCCGCCGCCGCCGACGAGGACGGCGTCC
>CM002479.1:722269-735211 GCA_000325765.3 Leersia perrieri
CCGCCTGCGCCGCCGCCGCCCACCTGCTCGCAGTGCCGCGCCCGCGCCGCCGCACGCAGAGAATTCGGGAAAGAGGGGAGTTGACCGAGTCAGCCAAATTGGTGGTATAACCCTAGGTACTAATGGGCCATATTGGGCCTGTCTAGTTTAGTGGGCTTAAAAAACGAGGAGGGGAAAATGAATCGTTTTCTTTTGCAGTCGTCTTCCCCGACGAAGCATCGCCAAGAACAGCTCCTCTCAGTTCTTCAGGATCTTCCCAACTCCATGCATGGTTAATATGATACCTATTTAAAATTTTTTTGCAGAAATTGGAGGGTAGGCTCGAGCCTATTGAAGCCTCCCTGCTGGATTCGCCACTGGGTGGAACCATGGAGAAAGACAGAAACTTGACAGAAGCAAAACTCTCTCTCTCTCTCTCATAAATATAAATATAAAGATTAAGTTGATGACTTACTTCGACGGTAAGGGGATATGATACTCCAGTTCAGTGCATGGATTTCTTCCACAAGCTTAAGCATGAATTCTGGGGCTTCCTTCCATAACAGCTTCATAATTGTCGCTTTATCGATACCAATTTCTTCCTGGCACAACATGGAAAGATAAAACTTTAATTATAATAAGTAGCCCAAGCATATCGACAAATACTAAGAGTAGAGGCTCACATCTCACCTTAGGTCCGCTGTACTTATGGTAGACACTAGATTGATGACCAACGATTTTATTTCTTACAGTCATGATGTCATTGTACATGTTTTTTCCCTTCCATTCTGTCAACACCACCTTGATAGCAAATAACTCTATCCCAAGGCACGGTTTGCCGGCAAGTTCAGTTACCTTTTCTGGGTCCGACTCCAAAACCCAAGCCACCTCTCTAAGTAACATCATCTTTTCGCTCACTGTCCACAAGCCCGGTTCCCATATTAAATCAGCATAGCTGCATTAAATCGTCATGAGCAAAATAATTAACTAGATAGCACAGACACACAACACATATAAATACACACAAAAAAGACTTACTTGGCGGAAGGACTCTTCAAGGAATCGATTAGATGAGCAATTTCCTGATCAGTAGATCGTCCACAACATAACATGTCGAGGTAGGTACCAACAGCATTCCAATTGGATCTTACAAGTACATTCGCTTTTATAAATTTTCGACGTCGACCTCGACGTTGACGTCGACAAGCTGGAAAGAAAACTTGCCATTAATCTTCTATACCCTTAAAAAAGATCATTTTATCCCCGCTAAGAATGTGCACCAAGGGCATCATGTTAGTAAGTTGGCCAACATGCCAAGCACAAAAATACAGTAGTTTATTTCCATCTGAGATGTTTAATTTACATGCAAAAAATTATACAATGATTTCACTTTTACAACTGCAAAAAATTAATCAAATTGCAAAGTGATTACCTTTAACCAACTGTGGTGGAAGGCTTTCAGCACTGAAATTCCCAAGATAAACATGATATTCTCCCACTGCATTCCTGATATAGTATATACAATCAAGAGAAACGTCCAACGGGATAAGTTGGAGGGGATCGTCATCCAGGCTTGGTTCGTCGTCATCCAGGCTTGGTTCGTCGTCATCCAGGCTTGGTTCGTCGCCATCCAGGCTTCTACTAGCTTCCACGTGTTCATAATATATATTGACGTGTTGCACCACTGAGAGGATGTCTCTAATGAAAGAGAAACATGCAGGGAATTCAATATGCCAACATGCAGAACTATAATATTCGTACACACTAAATTAGTCTAAGCTATTTTACCTGAGAATTGTGTAGCCATTCTTTGTAAAGCCATGAATGACATTATTATCCTCCACATACAAAGTATCTTTGGGAACTTCGCTGATTGCACCATCAACATGTGGGAACATAATATATCCTGAAGTTGGATCATCCTTGCATGGCCACACACCCAATGGCTTGAGAATGTTGCGATGCTGACATCCCACAAGGAGGTTGAATTCTCGATATGCTTCAATCATTGATTTCTTACGCGTGACAACACGCCATAACATACGAGAGCTTAACTTCCTACCAGTCGTCCATGCATATTTCAGTCTGGACTTGCTCCCTGGGACTTCATCATCTGTTATAACTAGCCTCCTATCATTTGTTTGTACCTGCAAGAATTAGTGACCAAAATTACAGAGAATGATTAGATTGCTATATCATAAGGAGTTAATACATGCATAGTTCCTTTGGATGAAGATCAATTTCTCACAGTTAATGTCAATGGGGAATTACCTTAAATTCATTTGGATGAGTATATGCTGCCAGTTTCCTGCAAGAGATGAGAGATCAAACCTTTGAAAAGACATAAGCATGTAGTCAAACAACGAAAGAAATCATTCATTTATATTGCTAGGAAAAAACAGTAGACATGGACTCCCCAGAAGTAACCTACAAGAACATTTGAATTGACAAGAATCATTGGGTAAACACCTATATCCCACTGGTAGGTTAAAGAAGGTTACAAATGTGCGAAGACAGGATTTGAGTAAATACCACTATACCACTGCTTGGTTAAAAATAAAATGATATTTATATGCCCGTCTAGTCCTTAGGCATTGGCTATTTAGCTTTCCTAATATCCCTTAGTGCAACACATGAGCAGAAAATAAATAGTCGTAAGATGTACCAATTTGCTGGAGCAAGAGATAATATATCACTATCATCGTCGACACCAGAGAGCCATGTATATTTGTAATCTTTCGAATATGGCAGAGGAACATCTGAAAACCATTTGTATCCTCTATTTGTTTTCTCTAGCCAATGCCAATGCTTCCAACGGTAGTTATCTGAAGTGTATTTTACCTGCTAAATTTGAATGTGTCAGGAATTTTATTCCACATCAATGAGCAAACAGAACATTTTTCGAAAGAAATGCAAAGACAAAAAAAAAAAAACTAACCTCCTTAGTTTCTTCCTGGATCTCACCACCCTTGGGTGTGGCCCAAAGTATTGACTCGATGTCCTGAAGCATAATATTCTGATCACAGCCAACTTTAGTGGCGTGAATAAGCAGCTCAGCCTGAAAAAAGAATTGTTACAATCATTAGCGAATAATAAACTAATAGTAAAAAGAGAAGGAAGAAAACAATACCAAATGTAAAAGAAAAACCCACCCGCATGTATAACCTGAAGAAGGGAAGCAAAGCTTCACAGTGGTTTATATGACAAGATTCCATAACTTGGTGCCACAACTGATTTACTTTGTCACTAATCTCGTCGTCTCTCAAAGTTTGTAGTTCTCTCTTGAATTCTTGAAGAGAAGATTTTCTTTCTTGCGATTTTTTTGTTTTCAGTTCATTAAAGGAGGATACAGCTTTTACATTCAAGGGATGAAATCTACAGATAGCATCTCTAGATCCTAGTGTTAAGAATCTCTTTTCCTTGTCTTTCCAAAGAGATACCCCACAAAAAGAATCGAATTCCCATGACATCTTATCATACATAGTTGATCCATGCCTGTTGCATAGGTGGCTCTAGAGTATACGAGGGCTTGGCAGTGGCCCTTCACCGCACTCGGGACATACCCAATAGTCCCACTGCTTGTTGGTCTCGAAGAAGTCAAGAGCCTCATTTAGTAAAATAGCAACTGAAGTGTTTGTGTCTTGGTAGTAGGATAACAAGGCTTCGAGGTCTGATGTCAGTATTTCTGCCCAGTGCTTCGTTTGAATTGCACTCCAATGCTCTTTGAGCCTACAACAGATAAAACCTAGCAACAACTCCAGTTCATTCTTCACACATTTAACCCTTTCATCCTTTGTCTTCCCTTTCACTTCAATCTCTCTCTGAAATCGGTCATGGAAATTTTCATCTCCGGGATAAAGTATCTTATCGTTGATTGGATCAGTGGGATGCTCCATCCTGATTCCTCGAATACACTCTTTTTCAGCGGTATCATATTGTCCAAGCAGAAACAGGATCCGCGCATGATACAAGGATAGAACAAGAGATGCCTGATGACAATTCACAGCTGTGGCTGCTATCTGGAGTGCGGATTGCAGAAATCGTCTATAATAATCATCTCCACTTCCATTGATTTCAATACATTTCTGTGCACTGTCACAAGCAAATAACAAACTTGAAACAACATTGGCATGATGTAATGCAACTACTTCAGGGCTTGCAATGGTAAATTGTTTCAGTTTTCTTGCGCGCAGAGGGGCGCCCTCATTTGCCAACCACAGTAGTAGTTGATGGCAGGCCATTGGTTTGAAAATCTGGCAACGTCTCGCGACAACAAGACATCTCTTTTGAGGTGTATCTTCATCTCTAATATCACTAGGAAGAGCTGGAAAAGGGGTGTAATCCAAAGGGTCAGCAGAGATATCGGTCTTGATGCAGATAAATTCTTTCCATGTTTCCTCAAATTTGTGGAGCCTAATCAACCTTTTACAATACATCAAACGAGTAAAGACACATGAAGGGGCAAGATGCATAGCTGTCTGATAGGTATCGCAGCTCTCCTGCAATAGCCCCTTATGTTTGTCTGAGGTATCAGAAACCCAACTCAAAATCATTCCTGCCACGTTGAATGCCTTCGCTGAGTGACTGTACTTGGCAGTAAGCCTTCTTGCCCTAACCACTGCCTGATCAACCGAGCTATTAGTGAGCTTCATCAACTCCTTCGCCTCCTCATGGATCTTCTTGTCGATCCTATTGTCTGCTTTCATCGTAGACATGGCGAGAAGACAGAGTGTATGTCTCCCCAGTTAAGACAAAGAGCTATTCCTGTACAATCTGCTGCGGAGGCAAGATCGGGATGGAGGCGGCCAGGTGTTGTTTTGGGGTCGAGGCGGCCGGCGGGGCCGGGGCGCCTCCGGCTGAGCGGCTCTGCGCGATTGTGCCGATGAGGCACCGGCAGGGCGCGCGGGAGGAGGGCCGAGCGGCCGCCAGAATTCGGTCTCGGTCTTCAGAGGAAATTCGGTCTTCCAAAAGTCGAGCCTGATCGGTGAAATACTCAGGACCGAGAAATTCGGTCTCGGTCTCGGTCCTGCCCGAACAACCGAAATTCATCACAAAATTGGATTTGTATAGAGGCGGGAGGCAACATCAAAAAATCATAAGCATATTACTTAGTCACTTACATTGGTGGTGGGAGGCGGCACCCAAGGAGAGGCGACGGTTGGCAACGACGAGGGGAGGCGGCGGCTGGCGGCGAGGTGGAGGGCTCGCTGGGCGCCGCCGGCCGCCGGCCGCCAGGTGGGAGGCGGCGAGGCGAAAGGGTAGGAGGCGGGCGTCTGGACGGCGCTTGCGCCGCCGATCGTCGCGGGGGGGAGGGGGAGGGCTGAGGTGAGAGAGGGCGGCGCCGACTTTCGGGAGGGATGGAGGATGCGCCGACGACGCGGAAACCTCTATTCGCGAATCGCGACAGAAGCGCTGCCGGTGGAGAGGGACGCAGGGAGAGGCGGAGAGCTAGGGTTTTCTCGTTGATGGGCCTTGTTGACCACTACTCCCTCTGTTCTTTTTTATTTGTTGCTGGCTAGTTCATAAGAACGGAGGGAGTACATGTCTGCTGTTAATGGGCCTTATTTTCTAGTTTTTATTGGGCCATCCAGTATAATTCGGTATTTCGGGCACCGAGGCCTGTGCCCGAGCTCGAGACCGAATTTCTCGGTCTTTTACCTGCTGCACCCGAGACCGGGCCTGAATTTATCGGGCTCGATCTCTCGGTCTCGGTCTTTTTGTGTCCAGGCCTAGGGGATTTAGGGAGATCAGACCCTAGCGCATGTTCGTCTTGGGCTGCTTTGTGGGCTGTTTGGGCTAACTGACTGACCTTATTTTTTTACGGGAAAAGTACACCCTTAAGGCATTGTTCGGTTGGACTGGCCAAAGTACACCCTTAAGGCCTTGTTCGGTTGGACCGGCCGAACCCCCGTGGACCAACCCGGCGAGGAAACAATCCCGGCCTGCCAAAATTTATGCGTTCGGTTAAGCCTAGTCGGGACTTTAACCTGGCCCATCCCTGTGATTTCCCCACCTCTCGGCCCGGGAAATAATCCTCTAGGCAAGTGGCGAGGAAAGAATCCCCAAGCGACAGTGGCGGCGCGACCTGTTCACCCAACCGCAAGGCGTCGCATCGGCGCGACCAGGAGGGGACGGGATGGTGGCCGTAATGGCTATTGGAGCTACCCGAATCAATCAAGATAAGTAATTCTTGATTCATGACCAGTCCTTGCAATCGAATTGTTCTTTTACCAAGAGTACCACTGGCAGCACATTCAGACAATACCAGTTCTTCCTCATCATTGCTTACGTCTTCGGGTGTTGCTGTAGATTGCAGTTGGAGAGCTTCCAGTAATTCATCAACCACATGAAGCTGCACTGATTTCGGACAACGATGCCCAGGCCCATACTTTTTACCACATTTGAAACATTCACCCCTAGCCCTGCGAGCCGCCTTGAGAGATTCATAACAATCTGTCCATTTTGGTTTTTCCTCCGATTTGACTGGTTCATCAGGAGCAGAACCCAGAATTCCCTTGCCCTCGAAGTTAGACTTCAGCTGGGGTTTGTCACGGTAGGGACTCTTGTACCAAGTCTTTGGTTGGCGTTCTTCCAGCAATTCTTCCTGTGTTTGAGCAAGAGACAGGGCCAGATCAAGAGTTCTAGGTTTATGAAGCTTGATGGCGGCTTTGATTTCAGGTTTCAAAGCCCCAACAAACTTGGTGACAAAATAAGTTTCATCATATCCAGGATTGTAAATGAGCACCCTATGCATGAGTTCATTAAACTTGGTATAAAATCCATCAGTACCGTTCTGCTTTAAATTTTCTAGACTCTCTAAGTAATGTCGGTACTTGTCTCTACCAAAATTCTCACTAACAGCAATGCAAAGTTCTGCCCAACTATCAACACTATGCAAGGACTCATATCTCTGCAACTATAAAGCAGCATTGCCAACGAAATGCAAAGTAGCAAAAGCGGCCCAACTCTCATAAGGAACATGGTACATGCCAAAGTAATTTTCAGAGTTGGTCTTCCACAATCTCGGATTCTCCCCATCGAATTTGGGAAAATCCGTTTTCGGGAGACGCGGGGAATTGGATCTGCTACCATGATGATGATATCCACAACCCCTAGCAGAAGAATCCCCAAACTCAAAATGATTTGAGTCCATGTGGAAGCGCGGCTTACCATTGTCCAAGATTCGATCCTGACCCGATGGGCCAAAGGATGCGGAACCTTGGTGTTGAGTGTCGAAGCGGTGCCCATAGGGCGGTGGATTCGCCGTTGCCGGCTCCTCCTTCGGCTTGGTCTCCAAAATCAAGATCCTCGCAGCCAGGTCCTCGACGGCGATGTGGAGGCCTTGCAAGCCGGAGTTCATCGCGGGCATCCACTTCTCCGGCCCTTGGAGAGATCCCACCAGCGTGTTGACGTTGGAGGTGAGATCCGCCACCTGCCGCCCCAAATCGCTGGCCTCCTCCTCCGCCTTTGACATCCGATCCGACAAATTCGGACCCTTCTTCTTCGCCAGATCGGTCGCAGGATCGGTGCTCTGATACCAAAATTGTCACGATTCATGGGTAATTCGATCGGCGACACGCCAGATCGGGGAACAATGGAGTAGAATTTGGGGATCAGAGAGAAAGGAAATAGAAGAAGCAGAGATAGGTAGGGCAGTAATGTTTTACTTTCTTCATCGATACCCTGTCCAGGACAGCAGAATACAATATATAGTTGTGTTACTCTCCCATCTCCCGGCCCAGCACTGGCCCAACCCACAAAGGTGTTACCCAGCTTACAGTTTACATTCCATCCCTCAACCTTCCTGACACCTTTGCCATCGTCACCGCCGCTGCTGGGAGAACGATTCCCTTCCTCCTCGCCGACGGCCGACCCCTCCCTCCTCGCCGACCGTTCGCTTATGCCCGTCCAGGGTGCAGGTGCAGCCAACAATCTCCACCTCCGCTCGCATGCCACTGGAGGTGGTCAGAGGTGAGAGCGTCACTCCTTAAATATTTGACACCGTTGACTTTTTGATAAATATTTAACCGTTTTTGTTATTAAAAAATTTATGAAATACGTGAAATTTTATGTGGGCATAAAAGTATATTTAACAATGAATCAAATGATTAAAAAAATTAATAATTACATAAGTTTTTTTAATAAGATGAACGGTCAAACTTACGTCAAAAAGTAAACGACGACAAACATTTAAGTACGGAGGGAGTAATTAGCAGGCAACACTGACCGCCCCATTTGTTGCTCCACCAATACAACTGTATTTCCCAAACAAGCAGATCTATTGCATTGCCCTGTTGAGGATATAAAAATCAACTAGTCAGGATAGAAAATTTGTGCCTTTGCCTGTATATTCTGACCATTGGTAGCTAGCTTTTCTGAATCATGTTTTATGTTACCAAGAAGACAACAATTGCACTTCACATCCTGATTCCTTGCGAGATATACATTCTTGCTATCAACAGAAAACAATTGCACTTCACATCCTGATTCCTTGTGAGATATCCATTCCTGATATCAACAGAACATACAGATATTATACCTTTAGCTTGCAGTACTGAAGATTTTAGCTGAAATTCAGATAATAGACTCCACAAGCTGCAATATTTCAACACAAATTTTAATTTGCAACCATGGTGCTGGCACTGGCAGTCTGGAAGGCTGACCTGCCTTTTCACTTTTCAGCCACCCGTGTAGAGATGGCTTCGAGGAGGCAGGTGACAGAAAAGGCACTCAATCGTGCATACGTAACACGTTGTGTGGTGTGCGGGACGATGAGCGTGGGAGACGACGACTGATTTCTTACCGGCGGCGCTGGGACGGCTGTGTGGGGGACAGAGGGTGGGGAGGCGGCAGTCAACGGCTAGTATCCATAGACGGGGTATGTATATAACGGGGAACGTTGACGTAAGACTATAACAGTACGACATGACGCTACTCTAAGGCAAGGATATTTATACTGGTTTAGACCCTCCAATGGTAATACCATACTTTCAGTTTATATGAGATTGCTAAGGGGGATTCCCCGTGTATAGAGTACACTATGTGGAAAGCTGTATGTCGATCAGATCGCACTCGGAAGGCCCGGAACACGATCTCGGCGACTTTTAGTGGCTAAAACTACTGGAACGGCTTCGGCTTCTTCTACGGCTTGATCGACATGCCCATACCCATAGGGATAGCGATCCTTTTATACCGTAGGTTCTCTGCAGTCCAGGGACACGACTCCGACTAAGAATCACGCACGATTAGAAAAGTTCATGCCCCATACGTGCAGGATTCCGTCTTATTTCCTTGTCAGCACCATCGGCTTCCGTATTCTTACATATATTCTAGTCTTTTTTCTTATCCGTGCCGATATACCTTTTCCGTTGTACTTCGTATTTCCGGGTAACGAGGGTACCCTCGGTAACGCTGACAGCAACGCTCAATCGGCTCGTGGGAATTGGGACGACAGACAGGTAGGCAGCGATTGATTTCTCGGCGAGGGCAACAAGTGCGAACTGGCACAAGCGTGTGGGAACGGCTTGCGGGAAGGGCGGTGGTCGTTTGCCCGGCGGGGGCGGGAGATCTTGCGCGCTGTGGGGAGGGAATCAGGAGGGAGCTACACTGCAACCGTTCCAGCCAAGCCCACACAATACATATATATGTCAGATGTATACGTGTACATGCCACATCAGCTAATAAGTGGGGCCCATTTGTCAGACTGAGGCACAATTGTTATTAGCATGGTTTTTTGAAACACCGGTACCATAATACCCCAGGTTAAATGTTCCGTGCCAAAAATCCTGTGGTTTTCCGCAACTTAAACTACAGTACCCAGGGTTTTATACAATTTACTCTTTTTAAATTTTTTTTACCACATGGTTCATTCTCGAGACGAGTTTCTAAAAGCAGGTTTAATAGCAGCTATCCCATACAATAGGTAGAGTAGACTGTATCACTTCTCCTCATATGTTCATGGTATTACTCCCTCCGTCCTCAAATGTTTATCATCATTGACTTTTTGTTACAAATTTGACCGTTCGTATTATTCAAAAACTTTTGTAAAATATGTAAAACTATATGTATGCTAAAACTATATTTAATAATGAATCAAATGATAGGAAAAAATTAATAATTACGTAAATTTTTTAAATAAGACGAGCGGTCTGTCGATGCGTGTGCTCGACACGCAGGGATCCGGAGGACCCCTTTTTTGGTTCGGCACAGGGGAACGGAGCACAAGGGTTCGGGATTAAGAAGAAGAAGAAGAAGGTGGGCAGAAGCAAGCCCACAGATCAGGCGAACACCAGGAGTTATATAGGTTCGGGCCGCCTGGGAGGCGTAACACCCTACTCCTGTTCTGATACTATATGGAGAAATATGGATTACAGGGATTGGTGTGGTGATTTTTCTGTGCCACAATCAGAGTATCTAACTCTTCGGCCAATGTCTTTTTCTACTATATGAGATGAGTTCTTTCCTGGGGAGAGGGGGTACTGAGGTTGAAGGTGGTGGAAGATCTCACTATCTGGGGCTTGTGCTATGGGTATCAAACGGCCAACCTCCTCTACGATGGACCTGGGCCTCCTTTTATAGTTTAAGGGGACACCATAGTGGTCCTTAGCCTCTTTTTCCCCGTATCACATGCTGACCAGAGTCCCCTGGTTAGATTCCGCACCTACTCCCATTGCTACGTGGTGACGGGCGAGGAAGGATGTTGGTCGTCGTGGCCACCATGCGGATGAAGTTGGTGACGGCTGTCCTACCTACTCTGATGGGGCCCACCTGGCGGTAGCCCATCGTCCAGAGGGAGGGCTGCATGACACTGCGTCAGCCAACGCCCTCTCTCCCTCACAGCCGTCTATCGCATTAAATGCAACAGCGACAGGGCGGGGAGAGGAGCGTGCGTGGCTTGTCAGCACGGTCAAATCACGGTCATGAGGGGAGACTTCCGTGCCCGTCGCTTACCCGAGGCAAAAGGTGGAGGTGATGATGGGTTCTGACAGGCGTGCCACACATCGCATTAAATGCGCCGGGTGGTCGCCCCCAGAGTCTGAGCATTAATTATGGACGGTTGGTAGCTGAGCTTCTTCTCCTCTCCCGGAGAGGTGCGGGTTGATTCTGCGGGGGGTTCGGGCAACCCCGAACCCTGCTATCTTGAGAGGTCATAGCCTCCGGGCAGCCCCCGGGCTGTGAATAGCCACGTGGCTGCTCGTGGCCCGGACCCCATTAGGCCTTCGTAATATAAGTCGGGGACACACAGTTATGAGAAGGGGCATTCTCCTCCCTATTCGCATCCAGAGCATACCCCCGGACCCATATCACCGACAGTAGCCCCCGGCGTTGGCCGGGACCGGAGTCGGGTTCGGGCACGGTTAACGCCATTAACCAAGTGGATGGGTCTGGGTCTTGCCAGACCATAACGGCCATTGGACGCGCGGTTATTGGCCGCATTCTCCGCTTAAGCCCATTGAGCGAGGGGGGCGTGCTATTCGGGCCGCACGCTCACAGGGCCCGTCTAGTCGCCCTCTCTCCGCTTCTTTCGGATGGTGCGCCTGGTGGGCACGGAATCCCAGGAGCAATGGGATGCGAAGGGGCAAGACGCGTGTGAGTGGGGCGGGATTAGCGCCGGGGAATGCGAGGGGGCAGCGGACGGGCTATAAAAACAGATCCGCGAGTGGGGGATCAGTTTCCACGCGCTCCTCTGCCATCGCCTTCTCGTGTCCCAGTGCTCTTGCCTTCTCGCATCACCTCGCTCACTGCCTTCTTCTTGTTTTCCGGCGCCCTCGCAGAGATGATGCGCGATGCGCCGATAGAGCCGGGGAGAGTGCTCCCCAAATCCGCGGTTCGCACCGCGGAATTCCGGCATATGCTCAACAAGTATCTGCCGCGCGGCGTTCGCAGCGGCAGCGACGTGCAGCCGAGCAGGCTCTGACGAAGATGGTGTTCTTCGCCTCCTTCGCTATGGTGGGTTTGATCCCACCTTTTTCTTCCTTCTTCCTAGATGTACTGGAGTTCCACGACATCCAGCTTCATCACCTCACCCCCAACACGGTCTTCTACCTCTCCATCTTCGCATACACCTGCGAGATGTTCGTGGGGGTGAGGCCGTCGCTCCACCTGTTCCGGCAGTTCTTCCGCATATGCAGAGCGGGGACTTTTGGAGCGGTGGGGTATGTCGCCGTCCAGCCACGCAATGACAGGGCGGTGGATACCCCCTTCATAGAGATCCACACGCGCTCCCGATGGGAGAACTGGAGGGCCAACTGGTTCTACACCAATTTGGGGGATCATCCGCGTCTGTACCTCCCCACAGGGGCCCTGGCGAACCAGGCGAACTGGGGGGTGCGGCCGTCAGCCGGGAAGGAGCTGGACGAGGTGTTGAACAGGATCAGCTACCTCCAGAGAGGGGGCTTGTCCAGCCAGTCTTCCGGGATTTCCAGTCGCGGCGGATTGCCCCGCTGCAGGAGAGGCCACGTCAGGCATACACGTACACGAACTTCAACGACGACATGCGGACGCACGTCGGCACCGTGTACGACTGGACCGAGAACGACCTCAACATCCTGGTTCGGCGAACCCTCGGCGTCACGGTGATGGAATGCACGCTCCTCCCCCCGGGGGTGATCCCCTTGTGCCAGGATTCGGCATGCCCGGAGATCTTGGATGCACTGCGGGTGGTTGGCGACGGCGTGGGTTCGTCGGCGGCGGCGGCGGAGGACACCGACCCCGGGCCTGGTACGGCCTTGGGGGGTGACGAGGTTGACGACGACGATAACGTGCCCATCGGGTTGAGGGGCCGGCGGTGTTCAGGGAGGAACGACACCGGGACCCCAGACCCGAAGGGGAAGAGGAAGAGGCCGGAGTTTGACTCGGCCCCTCCCCCATCGCCGCCTCAGGGCGGCGGCGTGAAGATAGTCTCCCTCGGCCAGGGGCCGAGGGGCCCTCCGGTGGCTCGGCCTATGGCCATACCCACAGGGG
>CM002479.1:735311-750383 GCA_000325765.3 Leersia perrieri
AACCACGACAACAGTCGTGAACCATCATTATGTAATCATGAACATATGAAGTCATTGGTGATCCCAATAGTGTGCTAATCTTTCTAGGCATGGCTAAGCATACGACTAAATCTAGCTACAACATTATATAGTATTGATAGCTAGTCAAAATTAACCCACGGCTAACAAGGTATAAGGTAATCAATAGAATGAAGGCATACAAAGATTCTAGGTAAAACTCTACCAGTGTTATTCTAAAATAGCATGCATCTTTGAACTTAGATGAGCGAGAACTAATAGGAACAACATGATCAATGAGGTTTAGGACCGTGTGACTTGCCTTGCAGAAACTTCTCGGGATCCTCCTCAAAAACTAACTCTTCAGACACGTCGGAAACTAGGCAAATAAAGAAAACGAAATAAACAACACATAAAAGAACAAAAACAGAGCAAGCTACTATTTTTATTGAGTAGATCTCGATTTTTTAAAGATTCTAGCAATTTGAATCACCTGAATCGGAGTTCGGATGAATTAGTTATGATTTTTACAAGATTAAGCGATTCTGAAAAAAAAACAGGATGACGTCGTCACCGGAGATGATACTGTAGCTTAAGGTTTCCGGCGATCTAGGGCACGGCTACGCTAACCAAGGGTACCACTACGACGAGCATGACCTAGGGTCGGCGCGACAAAAAACAGCGACGGAAGATGGCCGGCGGCGAACTCCGAAAACCGGCGAAGGTGGCTCCACGGGGCGGCGGGGTTCCGGCGTCCTCCGGCGGTGTTGATCTGCGGGACGATGTTCTCCTCCTCCTTGCGGTCCCGGCGGTGTCCACGGCGAACGGCGGCGATGTCCGAGGCAACGGCGGCGCTCCGCCGGAGTCGGCGGCGGCGGTGGACGGCGGTGGACGGCTAAACTCGGGTCTAGGGTTCAGGGTGGGCGATTAGGGGTGGAGGTGGTCCAGGGGGGGTCCCTTTTATAGGCCAAGGGTGGAGAGGTGGCGGCGGAAACGGCTCCCCCCCGAGGCTCGCGGTGGCGGCTAGGTCTCCTCCCCGAGTAGGCCTCCAATCCGCGCGATAGAACGCGTTTCCGGCTCCGATTCTTGGGGTAAACGGAAGAGGTGGTTGAGAGGATAAAAAACCTTCAAAAATCCCGCGGGATTAGGCCCGATATCGACCGGATTTGGAGGGGAAATCGGCTCCGTTCCGAACTGTCCAGCCGGCTGGAGGTAGAAGAAAGAGCTGACATGCGGGCCCCACGCGGTTTCCTGTGCAGGCGGAAGAGGGACCTCGGTCAGACTTGGCGCGGCGCGCGATCGCGTCTGGGCTGCTGCTGCGCTCGGTGGGCCGATGCTCGCAGGCTTACTCGGTGGGCGCGCGGGCGGGAGGGCGGCCTGGCGCTGCAACTGGGCCGGCCTGCTTGCTGCGGCTGAGAGGAGAGGCGCTGGGCCAGATTCGGCCCAGCGGCCTGGGGAGAGATTTTCGATTAAAACAATTCGTGAAATGATGTTAGGGATAGAATAAATACTTTCGGTGCTCCAAAAATTCCGAGAAAAATCCAGAAAATCAAGGAGCATCCAAAGTATTTAATAGAATTTTAACTAGACCATTTGATGTGGAGATTTTCCATATATTTTATTCTTAACCTTGCCTTTGCATTTTAAATTTATTCTAGAAATGCGTTAAGGAAATGATTTATTAAAATTACGAATTTTAGGGCGTGACAGGGGGCCTCGGGCGCCTCCGAACCTGGGGGCTGGGTGCCCTCACATGAACAGGGGGCCAGAGGCCACCTCCGGCCCCGGGGGTGTCCTCAGTCGACGCCATTTCAAGGTCTCCTTCCTCCGGGCGTGGCGGGGCCTGTTCTTCGTCGCGCTCCACGACTAGCGCTGTGCTGATCACTTGCGGCGTTGCCGCCAAGTATAAGAGGAGGGGTTCCCCCTCCCGAGGGGCCACTAGGGTGGGCGGTGAAGAGAGATAACACTTGAGCTCCCCAAGGCCTTCTCAGCTTCGTCTGTCCAGGTGAAGAGGCCAGTCCGTTTTAATAGCTTGAATAAGGGGAGCGCCCGCTCTCCCAGCCTTGATATGAAGCGGCTTAGGGCGGCCAGGCAGCCGGTGACCCTCTGTACGTCCCTGAGCTTCCTGGGGGCGCATCTCCTCTATCGCCTTTATTTTAGCAGGGTTAGCCTCGATGCCATGGGCAGAGACTAAGAACCCTAACAGCTTGCCTACCAGTACTCCGAACACGCATTTCTCTAGGTTCAACTTCATGCGGGAGGACCGGAGGTTGTCAAACATCTCGGCCAGGTCCGGGAGCAAGGTCCTTTGGTCCCGTGACTTGACCACAAGGTCGTCGACATACGCCTCAACATTGCGCCCTACCTGGTCTTTCAGCGTAATGCGGACACCACGCTGGAAAGTGGACATAGCGTTCTTTAGGCCAAAGGGCATAGATACATAACAAAAGGTGCCCATGGGCGTAATAAAAGCAGTTTTCTCCTCGTCCTCCACGGCCATGCGAAACTGGTGATAGCCGGAGTATGCGTCGAGGAAGCATAAGAGATCACACCCCGCAGTAGAGTCAACTATTTGATCTATTCGCGAGAGAGGATAAGGGTCCTTCGGGCAGGCTTTGTTGAGGTCGGTGTAGTCGATGCACATGCGCAGTTTGCCGTTGGCCTTCGGGATGACCATTGGATTGGCCAACCACTCCGGATGCAGGAATTCCCGGATGAAGCCGGCCTCCTGGAGCCGGGTCACCTCTTCGCGGATGAACGCCTGGCGCTCCGGAGCCTGCCGCCTCACCTTTTGCCTTATTGGCCGTGCATCCGGCCGTACTGCGAGTCGGTGCTCAATCAACTCCCTGGGGACTCCGGGCATATCCGACGGCTTCCAAGCAAACACGTCGGAGTTGCCCGCAGAAAGGAGACGAGCGCGTCTTCCTATTTGGGGTCCAAGATCCCGCCGATCTTGGTGGTCTTGGAGGGATCATCGCCCAGTTGGATGGATTTAATCGCTACCTCGTCGGCGGAGGTGAGGCGCTTCTTGGGGGCCCGGGAACCCGAGGCCTCCTCCTGGGGGCCTTCGGGTTCGACACAGTCGGCCGCGGCGGTGTTACTTGCTCGGGCCTCCGCACAATCCAGTGCGGTCTTGACGTCGGCGTGGACGGTGATAGGGCCTTCGGGGCTCGGCATCTTGAGCTGGCGGTAGGCGTAGTGCGTGGCCGCCATGAATTTCACAAACGCCGGTCTGCCGAGCACGGCGTTGTAGGGCAGGTTGAGGTTTGCCACGTCGAAGTCGATCCGCTCGGTGCGGAAATTGGAGGGGCTCCCATATGTGACAGGCAGCATGATTTGCCCGAGGGGCCACACCTTCCTTGGGGTTACCCCGATAATGGGGTAGGACGGGCCGAGCGTCATTCCCGAGGCCTTGATGGTCTCGAAGACCTTTGGGGACAGTATATTGAGGGTTGCGCCGCCGTCAATCAAGACGCGGGCAACCTTGACGTTGCAAATGGTGGGGGAGGTCACGAGGGCCAGATGGTTGCTTCGTGCTACACTCCCGGGGTGGTCGCTCTAGTCGAAGGTGATGGGCACCCCCGCCCAGCGTGATCTTCATGCTGCCTCGTGGGAGGGCATGGCGGTGAGAAGTTCGCGCCCCATGGTTTTGAGGCTCCGCCGGGACGTGTGCGTACTTGCACCTCCGTCAATGGTGGCGACGACATGCTTCGGGTCTTGATAACCCAGGTCGTCATCCTCATCTCCGACGGGGGCCACACCCTTGGCCTCCTCACGTTGGTTGTCCGTAGCCTCCTCCGGGGCTTTGCCCTTGCGGCGGGCTTCCTTCTCTCTCTCCCTCCTTTCCTGCTCGTACCTTTGTACTCGCTCGGTCAAGTTCTTGACCGAGTGGCATTCGGAGAGGTCATGTCGGGAGGTTTGGTGCACTGTGCACCACTTGTCCCCGGACCGACCGTGGGGTCGAGGGTCTGGGGTGCGTTCACGGTTGCCTACGGGTTGGCCCTTTCGGGAGGGCTTTCCTGCATCATCGGCGGCGAGGACGTGGCCCTCCTCTCCGCCATGCGACGACTTGCGTTTTTGCCGCCGTTCGCGTCGTGCCTCACGGGACGCAGACGGGGCAGCGTCATTGAAGGCTGGGACCGGGTTCCGGGGATTCCAAACCCAAGCCTCTTCCTTGCGGGCCACCCGATCAGCGAGCTCGAAGAGCTCGGTGGTGGTTCGGGGGGCCTTGGACTCGATCTTCTCCAGCATCACGTCGTGGCATACGCCACTCCTGAAGGCGAAGATCACGACATGGTCAGCGATGGATGGGATGGTGTTGCGTACCTGGCAAAAACGTTGAATGTATTTGCGCAGGGACTTGTCCTCCGCTCGGCGGACCATATGAAGGTCGGCCTCCACCCCCGGGCGCGGATACGTGCCCTGGAAGTTTGAGGTGAATTGTCGGCACAGGTCATCCCACGAGGTGACCGATTGGGCTGGCAAGTTCATTAGCCAGGAACGGGCCTGGCCTTTGAGCGCCATGGGAAAGAAGTTCGCCATGACGTGGTCATCTCCTCCAGCGGCCTCAATGGCCGTGGTGTAGATCTGGAGGAATTCGGTGGGGTTCACCGTTCCGTCGTACTTTTTCGTGAGGGCCGGCCTAAACTTACTGGGCCAACACACGTCACGGAGACAAGGGATGAAGGCGCGGTAGCCGTTCCCGACTAGAGGGGGAGATGACGGCTGGGGGACTCCTCGGGATGCCGCCGAACGGCTTGCTCGTGGCGGCACCGTCGCCGCAGCTGGTCGTGCCCTAGAGGGCTCTCCTTGCCGCGGGGCCTGTATGGCCTCTCGACGGACCTTGGCGCCTCCTGACGAGGAGGCACAATCTGGGGCCCGTCCTACACGGCGTTCATCGCGGATCTATTCGATGCGCACGCGGTCATCGCGCTCCGCATACAACGGATCACGAGGTGCCTCTTCTTGAGCCACAGCTGGGGGAACTTCTCCAGCTCGCACAACAGCGGCGGGTCTCCTCGCCCGTCGTCGATAAGACGAGGTGACCGCGGCTTGGGATCTGCGCGTCGGTGACTTGAGGAAGCAAGGTCTGTGGCCAGCTGACGCTGAGCCGTGCTGACCAGTTTTGCCACATCATCGAACCAACGCTTGGCGTTGGAACCTTCCCCAGGAGTTACTGGGGGATGGCGCAGAAGCGCCTCTGCCGCCTGGAGGGCGCCCTCGGGGGTACCGAACTCTAGGCGCCGATGGACGTCGCCCCGGCGTAGGTCGCTGGCATGCCTGCTCGGGCGCGTCCTAGAACCGGCCGCTGTCTTGGCGACGTTGGGGGGCGGATGCTGTCCGCAGCACATGGTTGTGAGCCATGATGAAGGCGGATGATTTGTTGTTCCACTGAAAGGCGGAAAAGAAGGTGTGTAACTCAAACCCTAGTGCAGCGCGCTCCCCCTACCTGGCGCGCCAGCTGTCGATGCGTGTGATCGACACGCAGGGATCCGGAGGACCCCTTTTTTGGTTCGGCACAGGGGAACGGAGCACAAGGGTTCGGGATTAAGAAGAAGAAGAAGGTGGGCAGAAGCAAGCCCACAGATCAGGCAAACACCAGGAGTTATACAGGTTCGGGCCGCCTGGGAGGCGTAACACCCTACTCCTGTTCTGATACTATATGGAGAAATATGGATTATAGAGATTGGTGTGGTGATTTTTCTGTGCCACAATCAGAGTATCTAACTCTTCGGCCAATGTCTTTTTCTACTATATGAGATGAGTTCTTTCCTGGGGAGAGGGGGGACTGAGGTTGAAGGTGGTGGAAGATCTCACTATCTGGGGCTTGTGCTATGGGTATCAAACGGCCAACCTCCTCTACGATGGACCTGGGCCTCCTTTTATAGTGTAAGGGGACACCATAGTGGTCCTTAGCCTCTTTTTCCCCGTATCACATGCTGACCAGAGTCCCCTGGTTAGATTTCGCACCTACTCCCATTGCTACGTGGTGACGGGCGAGGGAGGATGTTGGTCGTCGTGGCCACCATGCGGATGAAGTTGGTGATGGCTGTCCTACCTACTCTGATGGGGCCCACCTGGCGGTAGCCCATCGTCCAGAGGGAGGGCTGCATGACACTGCGTCAGCCAGCGCCCTCTCTCCCTCACAGCCGTCTATCGCATTAAATGCAACAGCGACAGGGCGGGGAGAGGAGCGTGCGTGGCCTGTCAGCACGGTCAAATCATGGTCATGAGGGGAGACTTCCGTGCCCGTCGCTTACCCGAGGCAAAAGGTGGAGGTGATGATGGGTTCTGACAGGCGTGCCACACATCGCATTAAATGCGCCGGGTCGTCGCCCCCCAGAGTCTGAGCATTAATTATGGACGGTTGGTAGCTGAGCTCCTTCTCCTCTCCCGGAGAGGTGCGGGTTGATTCTGCGGGGGGTTCGGGCAACCCCGAACCCTGCTATCTTGAGAGGTCATAGCCTCCGGGCAGCCCCCGGGCTGTGAATAGCCACGTGGCTGCTCGTGGCCCGGACCCCATTAGGCCTTCGTAATATAAGTCGGGGACACGCAGTTATGAGAAGGGGCATTCTCCTCCCTATTCGCATCCAGAGCATACCCCCGAACCCATATCACCGACACGGTCAAACTTTATCAAAAAGTCAACGGCGACAAACATTGAAGGACAGAGGGAGTACTATTTTAATCCGCAGTTGTCATACCATCTCTCTTCATTTACTCCCTTCATCCTCAAATGTTTGACTTCTTCATTTACTCCCTTCGTCTTTAAATGTTTGACATCATTGATTTTTTGACACACGTTTGATTGTTCGTCTTATTGAAAAAACTTTTATGAAATATGTAAAACTATATATATGTATAAATGTATATTATAATGAATCAAATCTATACCTATTACGCTTCGGTTTAGTCAAAATACGTAATTAGGCTCAAAAGATACGTCTCGCAGTGTACAGTCCGAATATGTAATTTATTTTGTTATTAGTCTATGTTTAATATTTCAGATGTGTGTCCAAATATTGATATAGCATTTTTGGTCAAATTTTTTTGGAACTAAACACGGCCTTGGCCTTGGGACGTACAACATGTCATGTGTACTATTTCATAAGTGTTGAGATGACATGATCTAATTTGTTGAATTGTAATGGTATATTTTAAACTGCCATATTTGTGATGGCACGGATCGAATTAACCCTTATATATATATATATATACACTAGGTAGCTAATCCAAATTGTAGTGTGCCACGGGCCAACCAGACACCTCATCAAAATTGTGTGCGTGGGATCACATCCTGGTGAGCGTCCACATCCTCTTTCTCATTCATCTCTCTCTCCCACCCGCTTTTGTCTCGAATTTGCTTCTTCCGTTGTTAACCCTAGCTTCTCTTTTAGATCTGGAAGAAGCTTTTATCTTAATTTCAGAGCCTTAAACTGTTTGTTGGAGGTGCACATGGATGAGCAATTAAGTTATGTGGACGCGTTGGTGAGCGCGTCACTGAAGATGGTGAGCAAGGGCTTGCCGGTCGAGGTCCAGTGCCTTGGCGTCAGGATGCTTCAGGTTCTCAACAAATCCTACTCTATTTTATCGATGCCATCCCCTCTATTGAAAGTCTCATGCCGGTATTGGCGTTTTAAATTTGCTCTCTTTAGACACCAAAAGGAGAAAAAGCAGTTTGGTTTATTTCCTGATTCTATATTATCCTTCTTATTTAAGTTTCTGTATTATCCCCCTCCTTGTTTAACTGGTAGGCATATCACAAAACCTCTTGATAGTCTAGGTCCATTCTCATGTGAAGGACAAATCACAACTACTGTTCCGTTTCATGTCATTCCATTCTTACCTGGGAGTGGAGTTCATTCATATCGTTATTATAAATCAATCTGCAACCTTTGTAAACCCTGCAATAATTTTGACATCAACTATATCATAACCACTGTTTACTACTCCCTCTTGTTTTTTTTTATTTGACATTGGTTAGCTCAAAAATAAGCTAACCAACGTCATGTAAAGATGGATGGAGGGAGTATGTAGATAACCACTATTGGCTGCCTGTCACTTGCATTTACTTTAAAATGCCACTGAGACTATTTGGGTCATGTGCATATTTGCCACTGAGACTAGAAAAGCTTTTCTGTAGATTCTTTTTTTCAAAATAAATATCAGGCGTTGTTATGTAAAGCTAATTTATATTGAAATTTACCAACTATGTGACTATTAAGTGGCCAAAGATGAATGTGCTACATAAACTGTGCACCTGCCACCTCTGTTCAAACATTATGTTTTGCATGTGCTATCACACTTACAGTATGGTGTCCTGTTTTTATCCTATGTTTTTGTCTTCCTTTCTATGCAAAGCATCTCACTTGTTTAGTTTGTTATTGTGGAGAAGTGGCCTGTTACTGTGGCACAATTTGACCATATCATGTTGGTATTTGCAGCATTTGGTATATTTCAGGAAGAAGGAACTCAGCAGCACACAATATGCTAATTTAAGAAAACTTCTTGTTGGTTCCCTGGATGATTTGGTTTTAAAGGATTCTACAGTTGTCTCAGATGATCCAATGGGTAGCACAGCTAATCCTAAGGAAAATAACAAGCATAAGCGGTGCTTACTTCTTGTGCTGGCTGTACATATCAACTCGAGAAGTCTTGCTGCCATGGAAACAAACACTGTAATTGGAAAAGTTACAGGTGAAATACGCTTACGCTTCTGTTCAATTTTAAAATGCTAACTGTATGTTCAGATTCTTCACTGATTTGGTACTGTGAATAGTGTGATGGACTCCTGTTTAATAACTGAGTTATACAAAAAAGGAAACCGATAATAATAATAATGTTCCTGAAAATGCCACGGATGGTCTGGCCACTTGAGTGCAGTAACTTGTAGATGCCCTTCACAGCTTTTGAGCCTGCTCTTATCAAGACTATGAACTATTCAAATTTGAGCAAGAGCTATTATTAACTTATATATTTTTTATGAAATAAATATGAATCGTTTGCATAATTATTTTGTGACATGTAACGTTAAAAAAATGAACTTCCATGTCAAACAAATAGTTTTTCTTGTAAAACCTTGTGTAATGAATGTACTTGTCATCCTTTGCTGTTTCAGTTGAATATCTGTTTCAGTGTACTACTAAATCATGCATGTCAAACACCTACTTACATAGATTGTTACTTATGTTCATATCATTCATAAGTAACATATGTATCAAATTGAGGATATATACGTCTAACTCCTGCTTCTTATTGTACAATCAAATATTGATCTTAGGTGAGCAAAATGTCTTGTCCAAAATTCTCTGTAGCCCTCCCTTGGCATGTGGTTTGTTGGCTTGGACATTGAATCCTTTGAAGCATAATCACACTATATTTTGGCAACATATTCTGAGAGAATTGGATGCCTTATAAAAAGAATGGAGGGGCTATATGATTTTATGTCTACAACAAACTGTTTACATCTTTATTAGATTGAGAAGTGGAAGGTTTCGGGTTGTGGTGTATTGAACTTACCAAAGGATATAATAGTCACAGACCATCCCATGAACCTAGAACCATAACTGCTACATCGGTTTTTTATGGTCATATGACGATTCTAAACATTCTTTTACGGTTTGAATGGGATGTTCTTTCCTGTTGCAGAACAATACATATTAAACAGTGTTTTTTATGGTTACATGAGTACGATTTTACGTTTGTGAGATGAAGTTATATGTAAGTTTGAACTGTGCCTTTTAAAAATGCACAAATGGTGAGAGTAACATGTTAGACTGCAAAATTATTATCAATGCAACTTTTATGTATGCGACACTGGAAGTACTGATTTACATCAGTTTTTGCATCGTGGATGCAAAATTTTGTTCAGTTTTACATTTGATATGTAGTAACCCACTTTCCATTGTATCCTAAATCTCAGTTCTGGAAGATTTGACTTTAGGTTGTGCATAATAAAATTTCACACCTGGGCTACAGGATGTGTGCGCTTTTGTTCATTTTCTCTTTGTCTTTGTCCTTCAGCAGGGGGAGAAGGTAATCTCAGCCCATTGTCAAACATCACTAGCAATTCAGATCGGAGTAGTGATAGAAGCAGTGGGGGCATTTGGAATGAAACATCATGTAGCAGCGTAGACTATGATTATGTCCCATTTGTGAATTATGCAGGCAGCATAAGTGATATTATTAATACTATTAATGCCTGCAAAGAATTTGCTGAGGTTGCTGAACCTGCAATGCTGGTGAGTCTATTCTCACTTGTATGACAAAACAACACTAACATACTTTTGATGCATTTTATATAATAATGTCCTTTTATGCTGATTATCTTGTATCAACTTGGAGGAAATTTACGTTCCAAAACTGTTTTCATGACCTCACAGTTTCCTTCAGGTTGAATGAATCGTAACGGCATTCACGAAACTTTATTGCTTTCTGTTCCCTGTTCATGTGTCCTCACTTTGCTAAAAGATTTTTAATGTGTGATATTTGTTTCTACCAAGTGGTCTACCTTATCTAAAGATTTGTAAGCCGCCATCAAAATTTGAATTTTTAAAACTTGATTTTGGAGTTGATTTTGGGGTTTTTCTCATCGTAGTTCATTTTCCAGCATTGGCTTTTAAATCGCTAAGGGCGCATAAATAAAAGTTCTTCCCACAAATTATTTATTGGTTGCCGATAAGCTGTTTATGGCTTATATCAGCTATAGGGCAAATGATGGGAGCTGACGATCCCATCAACCATCTTGTAAATATTCTATTCTGATATCATTCTTTTTGATGATACAGGTTAATATTGAAATGATGTCTAGCCATCAAAAGATGGGGTCTCTACTCCTTATGGAACATAATGCTATAAGTCAAGCATTTCTTGTTGTAATATCCTATTCAAGGTATGAAAAATATTTGGTATTTGGCTCCCTCGATTTTAACTGCAACGAACTACCTCTTCATTCCTAAAAATCTGATGTTTCGAAAGCTTTTTATACTAGTATATGCACAAAGAATTTAGACTCTCTACATTATATTAAGGTTTTATAAAAGCATCTGTGATACCTGATACTTCATTTATATTTTCTATATTATTCCTGAGATTACTGTCCATAGTTACACCATGGAGATAGTGAAAAGTATGAGAACATCACACAGTTATGAGAAGGGGGGCAATGCTTATCTTTTGCTGACGTTGTCCAGTTTTTTCTTAACAGAATACATCAATCTGTGGAACTAATTCCTTGCTTGCTTAGCCTTCTCAACAAAATTTGGACTTTACCTGAGTGGAGAAGTAGATTTTTGCAGCATGGGTCAGGGCTGAATTGCCTTTTTTCTGACGACCAGTTTTTGAAGATGGTACACTACATGGTCAGATTATGTGAGGTGAAGATCAGAAGGGACTGCACTGAAGTGTTTAGTGTTTCAAAACCTTACACAGTAACCTTTGTACGGCTGATCCTTCCCCTAATCGTAGAGGTAAATGTCCACCCAACATAGTTTAACTGCCGGAATTGAGATATTAATGGCATTTATGTTCACTTTTATGGTAGTTCTTTTGGTTATTGCCACAGATTTGTTGCACCATAATTTCTCAAATTTCATAGGCTCATGTGATAGCCAAAACATGCCAAATTTATGCTTGCCAATTTCTTTCTTTGTTTGGCAAAAATGTTTGTGCGATTGTGTAGTAGAAACCTAAATTGACCTTACAATTCATTATTGAAGTTTGCTTATTTTCTTTCTAATTTGAGTCGGTGTTTATTTTCTTTCTAATTTTAGTCGATGTTTTGAATTTCAGCTGCTTCAATGCATACATTGGCTGTGGGACCCACCTATTGCTTATACTTTGTCTGAAGTTCTTGAAAGAGCAAAGTATCCGGACCCTTACTTTCAGTTCCAACATTCAACAAAATTATTTGGGATTAGCGACAGGGAAGGTTCCCAAGAAAAGGATACAAGGGAATTGATAGAGGGAATCAGAGAGAGTGGGTAAGTACATTTTTCTTTTATTTTGGCCTGATATTGGAAGTTGGACAGCTTTTATATGGGTGAAGCATCTGTGGCTTAACAATATTGCCATATTTTATGTAACTGAAGATGTTAGATTAAATTGATATTCATATAATTGGTAATGTAGTTATTACTAACCAACTGTTTTTGCTTTGATATGTCAATACTTTGGTATGTCTAGATTATCGTCAGATGTTCTCCACAATGCTATTAATATTTTTGGGTTTTTGAGACGTAAAAAAACTGTTTATACTAAACCTAAAAAATCGCACCGGTTCTCTATCAGATCAACTAGCTACATGCATGCCCTCTACTTACATACATCAAGCAAAGACCATTTGAAACACTATGAGTATTGATAAGAGTTGGAACACCAGCCGTGACTCCGTAGCTGTGATGATACCGCTTGTCAAAGTGTGCTCACATTTAAAGGTAAGAACATTAGTCCAGTGTTATCCCAGTTGGACAGTACAACCCTCCCTAGCATCTAGTCTCTGACTTGGGGGCCCTTGTGGGATGTAAGCGGCTAGGCGCGTCATATGTGCCATGGCCAGGCGATCACAGCAACTTGATGGTAACAGGAGCAGCTGGTGCATAGTACAACATGTTACTAGTAGTATGCTCGACCCATGGTTGGTTTGTTACTTGGAGATTATATTATTTTCAGATTGAGTTGCTATCTATTTCCTTAATCTAGAAATAGGTTATTTAAAGGTTAGTCATGCCATCTTTATAAGGATGGGGATTGTATCTGTTTTTATTAAGCAAGAAGTATCTGTTGGTGAGTGAATTGCTGAAGGCTTTCACACTGCAATAGCTAGCTTGTTCAATCTAGGTCGGTTCTAAGGCAAGCCAACATACACTACTGCAACTTGCATACAACAGCAGCAGGACTTTACTACCTCTGAACTTTTAGCAGGCCAAATCTAAACTGAACTACTAAAACTTACTAGCTACTACTTCCATCTACTGCTTGTGTTCACTGCTCACACATACAGTAGTTACTATGCTGAAAAAGTGAATGTCTAAGCGCAAGATTCACAGTATCAAAATTCATATTTTCTGCCCCGTCCATGGCTGCTGTTAGTCAGTATGGCCGCGCTGCTTTGATTCAGGGTATCTTTTCTATGCCCGTCACAGGTGACCCTCCCAGGGGACATTTGCAGTTTATTTTCCTTCAAACATGTCCCATGTAATCAATTATGATAATTAGGTTATTCTCTGCTTTTGTATTTTGGCTCATATACAAATTATCCCTTGCCGCAGGTACAATGTGATTGGACTATGTGCATCTATTGAGGACACATTTTCTTGGTTATTAAATCCGTCTGTTAGTGCTACTTTGTTAAATTATTTGGCATCACTGGAATTTAGACATTTAAGGAAACTTATCAAACTTACAGTTATTCCTTTGGTCAAGAATTGTCCACGTAAGTTCTGGAAGGAATTGGTGGACAACATTTTACGAAAGTTACTAAGACACTGCGAGGGTATACTTCATTTTGCATGGTTTGAGCTACTGTATGATGTACGTGCTGGAGCATCTTACTATTTTGGTACACTGTCTGGAGTGAAGGGAAGGATCAAGACATTAGAAAGGGATATACTGCTTGAGTTCACTCGTGAAGTTTCAGGTTTGCTTGAAGTTGTAGCATTGACAGAACAAAGTAGAGAGCTTTCCCTGGAGGATAAAGAGGCCATATTATTTCAAGATTCCATGCCATCTACTTCTCTCTTAAGGTGCCAAACTTCGAACATTACCCTATTTGTTTTAATTAACCCTTGTACCTAGCGTTTTACTACTATAAGTAGTAACTTTATTTAGTTACTGTCCATCTTGCAGGTACCTTGTAATTAATGATTGCTTTGGGAACTTGAGAATGGGCCTATTTGGGCACTTTGTGGATGATACGGCTACAGAAAAAGCCATTCCATTTTGCCGTGCTCTTGTTCGCCTTGCATGTGGTAGCAACGATGCAAGGCTTAGGATATTTATTCTGGACAATTTACTCCCTTGTTTAATCCAACGTCTAGATAATAAGCTGCCATGTGCAATTCAAAGCCTAAAATCTGAACTTAGTTCAAGCGGGAGTGATAATGCTAGTAAAGGCCTTCTTGTCCTTTGTCACGAATTGTATCGCTACATGTTAACCTGTGGTTATGTGCAGACACAGGCAAGTCATCAGCATTTCCAAGTTCATTTTTCTTTTTTAAATATTATGTTTACCATAGAACATTGATGTACAAACATCACACTAATTGTTCGTTGTTGTATTTGTGACAGGCTTTGATTGAGGGAGACAAAAATAGTGACAATTTTCAAAATTGTTTTGAAGTGTGGTTGGAGTGGCAAAAGGAAGACTTTCGAGCAAAGGCATATTCCTCTGCTGTTAGGGAGGTTTCCTTTGGAGACCCGTGGAAATGGGAGGTGTGTTTTGTCGATATTTTTAGAACTCTGTGAACCTGATATTCTATTTGGTACTCTCTTGCTCATTGAAATCAATTTCCCACTACCAGTTCGAAGATAAATGTCAGAGATATCTTTCTATATATATTGACATGTTGTTAGAGGTGGATGCAACTTCTGAGTTTACAGAGGTAAAAATTTTCAATTACTTCAATGAAAATACTTTGATAAGTGGAACCTGACTCTTGGATAATAATTGTGTAACAAAGTTCCAAGCTGAACATCCTTATCAAGATTTATGTTTCACAACAGCAACAACTGAAAAGGAGGCTGCTGGAGTAGTTTATATTTTGACAACAGTTCTGGAAATTGTAGCCTTGTTGATGAATCCAACATAGGCCCCATTCATTTTAGATATAGTGTCACGGCCTGGTAATGGCCGTAGATTGTAGTCGTGTATAGGAGCCGGCCGAGGCCAGGGCTGAGCTCTTCGGCGAGGCACGGCGGCGACGTGGTGTAGAAGAAAGCAAAGCACGCGCAATTAGAGAGAAAGGGCGCTGTAGACGGGGAATAGAATAGGGAGAACGCAGAGTACTTAGGCAAGGAACTAGATTGGATTAATTCTTCTTGAGTTCTTCCCTTGCGTATTACATAGCTTAAATACCC
>CM002479.1:750483-824418 GCA_000325765.3 Leersia perrieri
CCCTTGCGTATTACATAGCTTAAATACCCCCTGGACTCCTAACAATACCGAACTGGACTCTTAACAAACTCCAATTAACTAACTAACTCATTTAGAGATAAAGATACAATCTGAAACGAATACTGTAAATCTTCATCCTGTTGCCGACGCTGCCGCGCCTCCCGTGCGAAGACCCTGGTGCTTACGACGAACAAAAGGGATTCCCCACATGACATATAGCTACTAGATTATCGTGGGCACGTTTTTCAAACCTCTAAACAGTGTGATTTTTTTTAAAACCAATTTATAAATTTCTTGAAAAATTCAAACAAATTCATTTTTCAAGTTTATTATAGTTAATATTAATTTAATCATGCACTAATTAGGAAGCTTGTAGCCGTGTATGGTGAGCGACCACAAAGCTCCTACAAGCTGGGCTGTTTTTGTTCTGTTCCTAGTTTATGGCCTTCAATTGTTTTCGCCTCCCACTATTATTCCAGGAATATTTTTGTTTGCGTATCACTTTTTATTGGATAAGTTTTGTGCAGAGAATTCATAGTTTCAGAACTGATTCTTCATTAGACACTCGTGTTTTGGGGGTATTAATACTTCGCTTAGTCATCTGAGTACCTACAATTGCAGAATATTTGTGTGGACAAAGCATGTCTCTTTCAGAAGTTGAGGCCGGAATTCAGAGCTAAATATGCCATCAACAGTCCTGTGCACCCTTATATGGATACCATCTTATCGATACAACATGTAAGGATTTCAATATTTCTTCCAGGATCTTTTTATGGTGTCTAATATATTGTTTTTGTTGTTTCTAAAGCGGAAATTCTGTTCAATGGCTCCTGTGGTACGCAAAAGAAAAATCTGCAATCTTGTTCATCAGCTAATCAAACTTAAACCTTACATTAAGGTATTTTTCTGATTAACTGTGTTTTTATTTGAGTTGAGAATTATAGTAATCCTGATAACTTTCAGGGCTCTGATCCTCCCTATGATGTTATTGATCGTCTCAGACAAACTTCTGAGATACCAGCTGAATTTTCTAAATATGTGGCACCATCAGTTCAAGTGAGCATTTCTTGTGTCCCTAAAATTAATTTGAAGCATTTTATCTGCATATCATTTGTAACATCCTTTTTTTTTTCCCTTTTCAGCTCCTTCGTTCTGTATTATTTTTCTGGGAACCTAGATTTCATCCCATGATTCGTGAGGTGACTTATGGGACTTCAGGGTTTCATCATTCTTATGCCATATTTTTTCATGTTCTGCTTACCATGGTGTAATGACTATTTTCCATTTTTTGTTTAGGCCCAGATAAACGAACTTTCAGCTATAGTTGATAGATTAACGGCAACTGAGTGTCTAGAGGTTTGTCCACATACTACTTAATGCCCTGTATGAATCTCATCATGAAAAACAATTCCTTTTCCCTTTGCAGCCATTAGTACCGACTGCTAGAGATTTCCCGTTTCATCTAAAACCTTATGCTCGGGATTTTATTGGGACTAAACTTACAGAGTCCAAGGTACGTGGCCAACTCTTCCTTCTGAAATTGGCTGTTCATTCTTGATGTCTGGACGGCATCGCTGAAAAATAGCCTGTATGTTGGGGCACTCATGAAATTTGAGAAAGTGAACAGTATTTTATTCTGCACTCTATCCTGTTATGTAATTTCAACATCCCATCTTTTCCTCGACAGGCATCTTTGGATAACATCCTTTCGAAATAATTATCTTTTTTCTTAGACTTGTGTTCCATTAATGGCTTGTTGAATAGGGGATCATTTTAAGATTTGCTATTTCGATTTATACCTTGACTATGTGCATAAGGCATGCAATTGTACATAGATGGAGTGATCTTTTGGTGCAATTTTTTTTTGGTGTATTTACCAGCTTCAGTGTTGTAATGGAATTATCCTTTTCCCCAGTATTATATCGCAAAACAACAAACAAACTTGCATGAAGAGTTTGACGAGTATTTGGCCTCTGGAAAATTAGATGATTCTGTGGTTTCTTTTATGTCTTCAAAGGTATAAACTCTTGCTGTATGTAGAAATAAGTCATCAAAGCACCTGATGGTTTTAGAAAAAAGATTTCATAAATCATGTTATGTCTGATTCGCAGGATACTTTTATGGAGTTTTCTGTAAATGAGGTGGTGCCGAGTAAGTTTAGGGCATTGGAATGTTCTCTAATAAAATTATCTTTCGAGGTACTGATGGATTTGCACAATTTGTAGCTGCTATCCAGTTTGTTACCCCACCCTCCCCCCTAACAAGTTCCTTTTCTTCTATAGCGAAGAGCTGAGGTTGTGTACATGCAGACTGATATCTGCACCTATGCTGATTGTTTGCTACGTCTGCTTGTGAATGAGCCAGTATGTATACAATACTTAAACCTATGGTGTTATAAACTTAAAGCCGTTATTTTCAAATGTTCTTTTCTTCAACTTTATTTTGGTATAGTAGTTTAGAGCATCTGCAATGCTAAATTTAGAGGGGTACTAGAGCAGAGGGATGGGGATGGAGTCACCGAGTCGCTCCCATACACTGCGGCGCTTTTGTCAGGCAGTCTCAGCCAAAGAATCGGTACTAGTCATGAGGCCTGAATCTATGTGAGACCCAACCTACACTAATTTATACACTGCAGCTCTTACTAATTTATACACTCTAGTTCAAACCCCTTTTGCATGAACTATATGCTAGTGGTGCTCTTATGAGATCCTACTACATACAAAAAACAGTAAAGTTTATTTTGGAGTTGTGGACAAGGCCTCCTTTGAATTGATTTTGGTAAATATATAAATATATATATATATATATATATATATATAGACATGTAAACCCTTCCCCATGCTTGCATCTTGTTTTTTTCTCTTCTGCAAGACAAGACGATGCAGATAAGTCTTCTAGGCAATACATATTTTGTCATTGTTCACTAGTTTTGAGGTAAGCTTAAGCACCAAATAACCATCATCATATGTATATTTTAATGAGTGAGTTATCATTGATTTTTTCTCCGTTGATGTCGGTCCCTACGTCCCAAAATGTAACCATTTCTAGAGTTGGACACGAGTATTAAGTAAGTAGTAGGAATTAAATGGGGGAAGGGTGTGATTGGTTGAAAAGTAGGTGGAAAAATTAAATGAGGGATGGTTGTGATTTGTTGAGGTAGGTGGAGGAATAGCTACATTGGGGACAGAATTTGAACCCTAGAAATCACTACATTTTGGGTTAGAGGGAGTATTACCTAGTTCTGTGTGCTGTAATTTCCATGATCTCCCCTAACTGGTAACTTGTTTCAACTTTCAGTTGAAGGTTCAAGCCCAGTGTTTGATAAGTCAGCTTGAAGCAGAAGGTTTTTTTGATGTCGACAGCAATCGGGTCGATTGGGTACAGCTAGTATAATGAAATTTGTCTTTGTACATCATGTTCATGCATGAATAAATGATCTTGCTTGTGCAGGGGAAGGCTTCTTTTTCAGAACTGGTGGGCAAATTCAATTCTGAACTTCTCTCCAGGAATTCTCTTCCTAAGCACTACGCTATTCGTGGCCTAATTGTATGCCGTCTTCATTACTATTAGTGTATCCTATTACAATATTTATTGTTACTAAGGTCAAGCTGTGACGACTTTCAGGATTGCCGGACAATCTTATTGCGGAAAGATATCAGTTTGGATCAAGCACTCGAACAGGTAGCAACTCAAATATTTACAACTTGAAAGTGCTTTGAATTTGTTGTCTTCCCTGTTGTTGCCCTTGTTGAGCAATCTAAATTGTGAAGGTAGTTCAATGAACTGTTCAACTTATCAATGAAATTTATTTTAGGTGGTGGTTGATGTACGCAATAGCTTGACTGGATGTCTTGAAAAGGTAAAGAAATGTGTTGCATCTTAATGATATACATAAGATACAATCATAAACAGTAATATTAGTAAATTAATTAAATTTTTTTATTGCTGTTTTAGTTTTGGAAGGATACAAGGTACTATCGGCACCAATACTATGACATTATAAGGGATCCCTTGAGGCAGGTTGGTGCCCTTAATCCTTTGTACTGATACCTTTTCATTCTGTTTGATTTTGTTTCTTTGTGTTTGATTTTTTTTGGCTGCCACATAAGTTTGGTTCCCCTGGCAGCTGTTCTCTTGGTTTGTGGTAGTTAATGAAATCGAGAAAATTAATGTTTTCTTAACAAAGATGTTGGTCGAATGTCAATGAATCTAAGTTGGTAATTAATGTATTTAACATACTAAAGTGCATCTTCGATTTGGATATTTGGTAGTCCAAACTTTTGGTTTTCGAATTGTAGCCTCCATATGATACTTGATATTCTCCCAACCTAAGAAAGTAGAAGTGATTTATTTACAAAACTAGGTCACTGTGGGTCTGTGGCAATGTTTGTCTTGTGCAGCAATTTGGGCTAGGTTCATTCTTGACCTTGCTCTCAACTGTTGTCATATTAGATCATCGAGGTAGTTTCAGTAACGCATCAATGTTCTATAGCCTGCTGAGAATTTCCGCTATTGAAATCTAGACTATAATGTCTAATGTGAACTCAAATGCGTGTTTTTGATATCATATGTCCTTGATTTGGCTGCAATGCGAAGGGCAACCTCAAACAGAGCTTTGCTACTTGCAGTGGCAAGATTCTTAGACATTTTGTCCTCTGTTTAGCTTGAGCACTAATAGGTGGAACTAAGTTACCTTATAGGATGAATTTTCATGTTTTTCTTTTCACTTATTAACCAAGTCACCTGTCCCCATCACAGGCCACAAATAGTTTTTTTCCCAGAAGATATCTATTAGTGAAATCCAAATCTTGGGTCAAATAAACTTGTGTCTCAGTACCTTACATGTGTGGGGAATAACATGGTTAAAAACAGTTGTAGCAAATTCGTTTGATGTATTAAAATGATATGGTGACTAATAATTACTAATATAACTTGATGTCTTATTCTGATTATATTCTGGGGGTGATAGTATCTTATTCCTCATTTCGTTCGCACTTCTTACCTTTTTGGACAGGTCAATTGGTGCCTAAGAATACAACGTTTCTAAGGTGCCTCAAAGTTTGTTTTGTTTTGTATGTCATTTAACAAATTTGGGAGTTAAACCATGATGGTCTTGTTGAGGAACACTGCCATTTTCTTTTTATATCCTTTGAAGTGACTAACAAAATGCATGTGCGTTGCAACGGGTGATAAATGTGGGTCGTGACACAAATAACAAGTAGTGTATTTCGCAGAAAAGAGTGATAGCTCACAACTCCTTGAACTAACAACTTTCTGGATTTATAAATAGAGTAAATTCCATAAAACTATTTTGATCAAACTATCGCAAACTATAGATTTGAAGGGGTATTGTATCACAAAAGATTTAGCGTTGGAAGAATTACGGATTTAAGATGGAGTATCATCCCTACTACTTAAAAGCGGAGTTGTCGTCCACCTTCCTACCCCTCCCGATAAAAAAAAGAGAGAGAAACCGGCCACACGTCATCTCTCAACAAAAACCAGACACGAAAATAGCCGGATAGAAAAGCGAAAAAAAGAACATATCAATCCTGATTCCCCCTCCGCGGTTCTGCTCGCACACCAAACTCACCGCCGCCCAACACTAGTTGCCGCGACACTGCTGACCCCACGCTCTCTTGCCGCTGACGCCTCACTCCTGTCTTACGATAGCCCTCCTTTCACCGTCCAGTTTTTCGGTTGTGGAATGGTCGGCCTATTGCTGCGCCGCCCTAATCCCATCCCCATTCACCGCTCCAACTCGACTAATTGCTGTCCCCAACCGTTGCATCATGCTAGTCCTTTTCCTCCATCCGCTGCGCTCGATTGAGCTAGGAATCCGGGATATACAGGGTAACCATGTTCTCCTAATTCCCAATTTGCTCCGTGTCCTCACAGACTGATAGGGAAATTTGGTGGGGTGGCGGCGGTCGGCTCTGTATTTCTGTAATAGTATCAGTGATTTACTAGGAAATGTCATCATGGATATTGCCCGTGCTCAATTCTCACCGTGGTGATACTTAAAAGCTGTTTTAAAGTAGTGCTGTTCTTCTGAATATCATTTTTGTCTTCTGTTGATTAATACACATCCCTCTTACACCTTTTCTTTACTTCAGAAACATTCAGACAGGGAGATGAATTCCAAATCTCAAGTCAAGTAAAATTTAAATTTTAGAACAAAATAATGACTATGTTCGGTTGGATGGGCTGAGCTGAAAATGGCTGGACCGAATGATTTTTTCTTAAGAGCTGGCTGGGCTGACTGGAGCCAGCCAGCCAAACAGGGCGGTTTTGATAATTTATTTGTGCGTTTGCGGGTGGGGGTGCACTTAATCAAGCAGATATGTCATAACGCCAGTACATTCATAATTTCTTGTCTTTTGACTTATTCTTTTTAAAAAAATTATTGAGGTGTACACATGAGCAATGGCATGTACATAGTAATGTCAATTGATTTATGCACATAATAACTACTCTACGTGCTTTGATTGTAAACCATATATCTTTTCTCGTTTGATTTGTGTATTTATTTGAAAAGATTAATTTTGATTGGTAACTTTGGTGTAATGTCAAGATTTTTTTTTAATTTGAGAAAGAAAACATCTCCTTGTCGAATGTGTTTCGTAACAACGCATGGGCATGTGACTAGTAGAAATAAAAGTTAAGTACTCAGTCTGTCTCAAAATATAACAACCTAGTAGGAGATTTGACCCCTCCTAGGACAATGTATCTAGCACATGGACATTGTCCTAGGAGGGGTCTTCCCTCCTAGGTTGCTCAGGTTCAGTTCCAATTTAAGCAAAAAAAATGTATAATGTTTATAGCTCCAATATAACAATAGTGCTAGGGATGTAAACTATACAAAAAATTTGTAGTTCTCTGACAATATTAAATCTGTAGTTTTGTAATACTTGGTTTTAAATATGTAATTGTGATAATTTTGCCACTAAATCTATAGTTTTACTATAGTTTGATCAACATATATGTAGTTTTGCGAAATTTACTCTTATAAATGTGAACAACACCAAATGAGAAGATTATTAAATTTAAATATTATCGGAATCATGTGTTTTATAATAGTTGTGATGAATACCGCATAAAAGAACAGTAGGTTTACAATAGTTGTGATGAATGCTGCATAAAAGAACAGTATGGCGAACAGTATGCATTGAGCTGTGGACAACATACAATCTCATCTGTTTCATCATTAGGTCATTCCCCATAGCAGCTAATGGAAACACATGATTATGCACTATTTGCTTCAAATTATAAACATTGTCAGCTGCACTTATCTCAATCTTATCACGTGATGCTTGAGTGTGTTTGGTTGGGTGGGTGAGGCTAGATGAGAGATGGTCGTTCAAATTTTTTTCAGTGTTTGGTTGGAGGGCATGGTGGATGGGGCTGCCTTAAAAAGGGAATATTTCCTCAATATGCTAGATGAAGCCATCCATCTTTTTGTTTGGGTGATATGACTTATTTCGATTGCTGTGGTTGGTTTAATATTCTGTTAGCAAGCTTCGAATGATTCTTTTGTCCTAAATTGTTTATCTAAGTTGCGTTTGATTATACCATTCTATTTATTATAATTAAACCTTTAAAACAAGATATGGAATGGTTATATTTTAATTATAAAATTATATGACAAATGGGCCTCACTAAATTTTGGCTTATCCTATCCATGCTATCCATGCTGTATCCCTCCAGCCAAACAAGAAATTGGATCATTCTATGCATACAATCCACACAAAGAAAAATGAAACGTTATATTCAACAAAATATGGTTGGCTATATCCTATTCATGTATGACCATGGACCAAACGCACCCTTAATGCGTGCACTGGCAATCAAGTTAGCGTAATAAGTGATCCATGTGCAAGTGCAATCATGCCAGAGGAAGTATAGCTTGAAGTGCCAGTCAGCGAAATTGAACACGGTAACATCCCCAGTAAAAGGAATGTTCGTATGAAATGTAAGACCGTGAATTATCTATACCTATTACTCTCTCCGTTCTAAAATATAAGGCACAACCACTTTTTTCTATGTTCCAAAATATAAGGCACGCATTAATTGTACTACTACATGCATTGGCAAAACAACAGATAGAATGCATGCATTGGCTGGATTAAATGTTTCTTGGTCCTTGTATCCAAGATGGTTGTGTCTTATATTTTATAACGGAGGTAGTATAAAATTGAAGATGTTTATGCCCTTTACGCTTTGGTACGTTGGCGTATTTGGTATGTCGTTTTCTAGCCTTTTCCGATTTTCGGGTATCCGATACAATTATATGCGAAACGTGTAAATCTGCATCCACGCATAAGACAGCGACATGGGCCGTTCGGCTGGGCAAGCGCATGATGCGAGAGTTGATATGGGCCTGACTCCAAGTGAGTCCCGCTTGGCCCACTAAGAATACTACACGTTGTAGCTTTGTGGCCAACCATCCCACCAGCCATCTGTCCTTTTCAGTATTAAAAAAGTAGTTTCAGAATTTTAAAATAATCTAATCTAATCTAATTACTCTAATGGCCAAGTACCAAGCACTGCGTTATGTGCACATACCTGCTTAAGACACCATCCTTTCATTTTTCAGGGTATTAAAATAGGGTATAATCAAATTAAATTAGGGTATAATCATCTTTTAGTTCATTACTGTAAGAGCTCATTAGAGACTGATGAGTGGACGCACGAATCTTTAGGGTATTAAAAAATTAGGGTATAATCAAATTAAATTAACGTCCATCTAACACGTTGATTTTTCTAAAATGGCATGAATGGTTACCGAAAGTAAGAAATAAGCCCGAGAACTTTTTGTAGGAATATACATCTTTAATTGCGATTTTAGTATTTAGCTGTCCAATTTTGCCCGTAGCGAAGCACAGGCACTTTTGCTAGTATTATAAAAATTAAAGGTGTTTCGTTTCTGGCCTTTACGTTTTGGTACGTTGGCGTATTTTTGCCCCGCGCTCCTTCTCCGGCTCCACGCGTAGCAGCCCAGGGTGCTTGATCGGCCCAAGCAAAGCCCATGCCGAATCTTGCCGTGATGTATCCGTACACCTAACGCTACGGCGATCCTCCCCCGAAAAAATGGTGCGCCGATTGAATCCGTTTCCTGCGCAGGCCCGCGAGGGGAAGTCCAGATCGATCCCTTCATCTTCTGTCCCTTGCGTCACCGTGCGCGTTGTTTGTTTGCGTCAATCGCGCGTCCGCGGCGGCGGAGAAGGATCGATATATATGCTGCCGTCGGACCGAATCAAATCAAAACAAACCAGGAAAGTCTTGATCCTATTTGCCTGGAGATCCGTCCAACTCCCTGGCTAGCCCACGCGTGTCGCGTCGATAGGCCCAGAGAAGCGAGTACTTTGGCTTGCGGCTGGTGTGGCCAGCTATGAGGACGATGGTCTCCCTGCACCAGCATGTGCTTGGAGGCGACGGGCGACATCCCAACACTGATGATCTCCTAGCCGGTGATCTCGATATTGGCATCCTGCATCGATCGTCTCCTCTGTCTGTTGAAGGTTGGAGCTCTTTTTTCTTGATTAATTAGATGAGATTGAGATGGTGTATTCTGACAGAGTGACGGTGAAGGTTATACTAATATGAACATACTAAATTACTACTCCCTCCGCTCCACATTGCAAGGGGTTTTAGCCTCTTTATTTTTTATCTAGATTTACTGCCATTCATATGAATCTAGACATATGTATGAAGAATATACATTAATATATTTATGGATCTATTAAAAAGCTAAAACGCCGTGTGAAACGGAGAAAGTAGGTTCTTTTTTTATGTGTGTTTTTGTTTTCAGAAAGTGGTGAGAAAGGGTAATTTTTCGGTGCCCACGCGCTCCTCACACGCGGAAAATTAAACTACGTCGGTCATCGCCCGTTCGAAGGCTACGGTGAGCAACTGGAGAAGAAGGTCCTTAGCCACTATAGCTCTAATTCTATCTCTAATGCATCGGTTTTGTCATCCGAGTCAAGGTAAGCAAGCTGCACCAGCGAGATGAGTTAAAAAAAGATTCCCCTGTTTCAGTTTTCATGAATATAAGTTTAATATAGACTAAGATTGTTATATTTTGAGACCAAAGAAACAGTACTATGAATCTGAAAGTTCCTAAAAGCAATACTAGTGTACTGACTGAAAATTCATATTATCAACTAAGGTTGTTATCCAGACTAAGTTGTTAATACATCTAGCTAGGCTGCGCATTCAACTTCATGGTACTTTGATTTATCAACATAATTGTTTATTGTTTCGGTATCCAACAATGCACAGCTGATTAGGCTTTGTAAGTTAGATTCATTAATATTAATTTTAATTTTTCCCGTTGCAACATGTTTTTTTTTGTTAGATTTCAAGCTTTGAGCTTTAGCGATCGTAGTATCAAGTATACGATCAACTGGCGTCTATTGGTTGGCAAATTTATTAATCCTTTTGTTGGCAAATTTATTGTTGTTTGTTTCACCCGTTGCAACGGCCAATTTGCTAGTCTAAAAAAAAAGTAAGACCGTGAACGATTAATTGCTTGGTTTCTGAAGTCTAACGTATTCTAAGCCACCATGGTGCTGACCAGTCAGGCATTAATCATATACAGCAGAATCGATATAACAAGATTACTCCCAGAAACACAAATCAAATAAAATCAAAATCTGCTAATATATACCATAAAAAAAATGCTAATCCATATGTTGACTAATGACCGCTATCACTCACCAAGTTAGCGCATACTCCATATGCAGCATTATGCATCCCCCAGAGTTTAGCTAAGCTAGTAACACAAAATATTTATAATGTAACTGTTATGAAATTGCGGAAGCGGTGATACCAATTAATATGAAAATAGAGCAACAACAAAGACAAAGATTTAACGTGGAAAACCCTTGCGGAAAAAAACCACGGGCGCCGATCGGCAACTATCAGTATAGAGGAGTTGATACAGAACGCAGGGATACAACGGTGGCAACGCACCCTTCCCGTGCGGCTTACAAGAGTATATAAAGGGGAAACCTAGGAGTTCTAGTAGGAGAAGACACAAAGTCCTAATAGAAAACTAATTCAACTCCTAGGAAACTAATCCGAATATATCTGACATATAGAAATTCGGATCATACTTTAACAATCTCCACCTTGAGACGAATTTCTCTTGTAGCATAAAAATCATCGATCTCCAAATAACCTCTGATGTAGAGAAGACAACCGTGCCAATATAACCTTGCGACTTAACCTCGATCAGGAGAGGTAGATCATACTTCAAACTCGCCATTGGAATGAAACCTGAATCTGCTGACATGAAATTGGGAATCCTAGCAGAAACGCGAACATGCATGTTGGTGCACAAAACGAAGTACGAAGATCTCCTTTGTAGAACCTCCTGTAACATCCACCATATAAACGTCATAATTGCTCGTATGCTGACTTGCCAAAACGACAATCTTGTATCACGATCGAAGAGAAAAATATCATATGCTTCAAAATCGCCATTGGGAATTAAAACCTAAGTCTGCTAGCATTGATGCTGATGAAATCTAGCAGAAACGCGAAATCACGGTACATTTATTATGCACAAAGCAATGATCAAAGAACACCTCGTACATGACCGTGTCAGTGTAGCAAAATCAAATTTGTCACCCCTTCAACTGCCAATAATGAGAATCTTTCATCTCAATCCAGAAGCGGTAGATCAGACTTCAAAACTCGCCATTGGGAATAAAATCCTTAATCTCTAGGTATGAATTGTTGGAACCCTAACAGAGACGCGAAAACCCGGTGCTCGGAACGATGCACCAAACGAAGTGATCTCCGGATATAACCTTCTGGTCAACTTGGCATATATATATGTACCAAAATCAATGTGTTGCATCTGCACTCGCCATAACGAGAATCTATCTCTATTCACAGGAGAGGTGAATCAAACTTCAAACTCAAACTCGCCATGGGAACGAAATCCAGAATCTGCTGGCATAAATTATTGAATCCTAGTGGAGACGCGAAAACCGAGTAATTGATCCCCTTGAATAACCTCCTGTATGTTGGCAACGAGCAACTAGCAAACACTCCACCTGAATTAACGAAGTGGATAACTCCTGGTACAAACTTGGGTGGCTGTAGCAATTAGCGTCGATGCGAACTTTTTTTTTTTTCTAATCTCCTCAAAATCCGTGGGCCGAGAGAGATTAATTTGCTGCTGCTTCTTTTCCTCTCTCCTTCCACGTGTGATCGCACGCCTGCTGCTTCTGCCTGTTAATCTGCATGCTGCTGCAGGCAATCCGACTCGAATATGACTCCGGGTCGGCTTCAATTAAATCGCCGAAACTAATCGCGCCGGATTAGGTTTTTGACAAACGGCGACGGTGACCAGATAGCAGATCAACAAAAATAAACAGCGACGGCGGCAGAGCGGTGATGGATCTTCTTAGCTCTGATAACCTGATCTAATAGCCAGGCTCTGATACCACTTGTTAGGAAATTGATGTACAACGGAGACACGAATTTTTACGTAAAAAACCCTTACGGGAAAAAACCACGGGCGCCGACCGGCAATATCACTGTGGAGGAGTTTGGTATAAACGCAGGGGAATTGCAAGTGGGACGTCACCTCTTCCCGTACAGCTTACAAGAGTATATATAGGGGAATAAATAGAAGACTCCTAATAGAAAACGACATAGAGTACTACTAGAAAAGTAATCCGACGTATATGGAATAGAATTCGGATCACATATTTAACAGTAACAGTAGAAGAAAATATTAGCCTACCGGCTACCGTGTTGACGCAGTCGCTGGTTGATCACTTCGCACGTCGTCTTCTCAGACGCCAGCACCACCTGCTAGTAATACGGCCAACTCTTGTGCTGCAGCGCGCGTTCGCATGCACCTACAGTGCAGACAGTGTATTTTAGTGTATTTTGCAGCAAGCCAGCATGGTGTTTAGGCTGGTGATGAAGCTATCGTTGTGCGCTGTGGGGGCACGGGTGGGGGTGGGGTGGGGGCAGTGGGGCTGACCTCGGATATATTGGCCTCTTCCCCATCCCGTCTCTACGCCTACTCCCCTCCCCGTCTCGTCGCCGCCTGAGTGGCCATCCGACATGTGCTGGCAGTGAGGCTCAAGAGCTCAATGGTGGCCTCCTCCCCCTATCTCGTCGCCTCCTTCCTTCTCCCCGTCTCACGGCCGACGACGAAGCTGGTCGGCCGTGACGACGGCAACAGCTGGGCTGTTTCCACCGCTATTGCGAGCGGCCAGATTCGAGCCCCTCGCGGCCGGATCTGGCCATCGCATGCTGGTCCGGGCACGTGGCGGTGGCGGGCTCGGCCGAGCGGTCGGCTGCAAGTGCGGTGGAGCCGCCGCCGATGGCTAGCGGCATGGGTCGTGGCTTTCGATGCCCCTCTCTAGCCTGTAGGTGGTGTTGACGCTAAAATTTGGACGATTCTTTACTGGATCCGGTCAAAGAAAAGAGTAGATGAACTGACGAAAAGAAGAGGCCAAAATCAAGAAGAATTTGTGAAGACAGTGGATTGGCGGTTTAACTCTATCTATTAAGTAGGCATGTTTTGATTATTTCCTTACATAATTAGGAAGGTTTGTTAGTTTTCTTTTCTTTTTCTTGTTAAGAAAGTTTTGTCTCTAGTGTCTGATCGGGACTCTATTAGAGCCAAGGGTGTAAATTATATACCATGCATCCCTGTAATCTTTATCACACTATCAATATATTTCCGGCGCATCGCCACCTTTAACCTACTCGATGGGTTCTCGCCTTCCGCTCGGGACTGCATTGATTAGGTCCAAACCACTGAAAAGAAGTCGAGTTCGGGGTCTTGCTACCATGTTGGCTGCATCGGTTCGGTTCGACCTCCGCCGAATTTGTAAGTTTCGTAGGCTGTGCTTGCATCGATGACGATTTATAGTTTCTCGGTTAGGTCCGATATATCGATCCAACTAACGCAAGCATTGCTTATCAGATCTATCAATTCTATCTCTAGTTGTATCGTTGTTTAGGGTTTTATCGGCTTGGTTAGGACTCAGTTAGGTCTGATATTCTGGCTGAGTCGGTGATTCTCTAGATACATTACTGTTTTGGACAAATTGGTTTATCCACCACCTTGTGTAGATCTATCAGCTTAGTAGCATTTTCTTATTGCTTTCAAACTTATGTTGCAAAGGCTAGGTCCGATCTATCAAGATTGTTAGCAATAGGTTTATGTCTGTTGTGTCGATAGGTTGTTATACAATATTACATCGGAGGGTTAGCCAACGAGTTATCCTGTTACTAGATCCAAGTATTGTATTACCTTTTCATGTTATGTCCTGGTTGTAGCCGATATTAGCATATAACTTATTTGTTTATCTGACTACTTCAATCTATATCTAACATATAGCCGATTGATTATCAAAATCCTATTGACATCAGCTGGAAGCGATACTTCACATGGGCTCTTCAGCCGTGCTACATCACATGGGCTCATCAGTCGATTAGCTTTGCGGAGATCAACATACAACATCTTGTCAGTTGCAAGATCAAACTAACTGGCATGGCCGAATTATAAGATTTATGACTTACACTAGAGCTAAGCAGATCTCTCAGGCCTTCGTGTGTCCATGCACAGTATATTTCATCGGCCAACATATTCTCAACACGCCTGGTGGTCGATGATGATTTTATGTGTCAACAGGTGGGGCGGCGTCTGGCTCGACGTTGTGGCGGCCGACCGAAGCTGTGACAACGTGTTGGTTGCCGGGAGAATGGTCGTTTATCCGGCAAGGATGGATTGACATCGGCCTTGCTCTTTTCGTTCACTCCGCCCCAGATCTAGCTCTAGCAGCCAGTTTGGTGAGTTGACGACGGAAATAGCGGGGCTTCTGATGGAAGATGGTGATGTAGGTGGTGTGGACGGATGCGTCGGACGCGGTGGGGCTAGTACCTTTTGTGACATCGCGTTTGGCAATGACGTTTGAAGGCATCGACGCGAAGGTCCTCAATGGCGGTGCCCTAAGGGCATATGCCAATAGATGTACCGTAGTATCTGGTTCTTTCAATGGCAGCCAAGTAAGGAAGACGGCGGTGACACAACTTTGTGGCTTCTCCACACATTAGAGGTGTTCGGTTTGCGGTGGTGGTGCTAGATATTAGACAATCCGGTTTGGAGCCGGTGGTAGTTGTTGGGGGAAGCTAAGTCGTCTACTTTTGTTTATTTTGTGTTTGTGTGTACTACTTCTTGTAAGGTTTGGAGTCTAAGAGCCCGTGTATTATTTTGGCTATGTATATTCTTCGTGCATATAGAGGCTGGATTAATGAATTCATTATCTAAAAAAAAGAGCCCACGGGTGGCGGCGGCTATGGTGACCTCCTCCTCTTTCTCGTGAGGCTGTCGGATCCGACTGCTTGGAGGTCGAGGGCTACTAGATCTAGTCACCTTCGACCTCACCGCCCTACATCCATTGTCGTCGATGCCCTCCTCGACATCCCTGTGCATAGACAATTGTACCAATGTTCGGGTCTTCCTCGCTCAGCCTCTGTCTTGCCATGACGCTAGATATGGGTACATGGAAGTTAAGGGTCACTAGATCCAGCCGCCTAGAGGCAGGGTTCAAAATTCCTGAATGAAATTTTCGAAATTTTGGAAACTTCGGTTAGCCTTCGACCTCACTGCATGCATGCCTCCATCACCGGCACCCTTCTCGACATCGCCGGGCCTAGGCAGTCGCATCGCATGAAGGTTGACGGCTCTTTGGATCCAGCCTCTTGGAGGTCCTTGTCAACCTCATGGCCTACATCGCTCCACCGCCCTCCTTTGATCCTCCCGATGATCGCAGATGTTGCTTTTGGTCACAACGTTTCACGGCGGCATCGACCTCGAATGCCTTTTTCTTGTAATTTTTCCATCTCCTCGTGCTTAATGTCTGATGAATAGTTTTGTTGATTCATTTTGTGATGAATCTTGCGATTGAATATGTGATGATGGTCTGTAATTGCTTCGTGATGAATTGACCCTAATCGTGCTGAGCCTCCTCTTTTTTTCTTTACCATGTAGTGTAACTTCTAGCATTGACGAGCCGCTAATAGCGCCGGTTTCGAAACCGTCAACAATAACCATTTGGAACGTCGTGGTATAGTTTAGGCAGACGACGAGGCTTAAAGCAAATTAGGCCCATAATCTCCAGAGATTCACCACAAGCCCACAAATCCTATGTTCATCAGTTCATATGCAATACATCCGACTAAACATCTTTTTCCTTGGACCCTTACTTTTCTAGGTTGCATGAGTGGGTGGGGCTGCGGCTGTGGGCTTGTGGTCAATCTCTAGATATTATGAGGCCAGTAAATTAAAGGTATGTTCAATTAAGTGCCGACAAAACTCCTCAAGGCCTACTTACAAACGCTGACCAATCTCTATCAGGCCGAATATCATCCATGTAATGTAAATGGCTGACTAAGGTTCAGAATTACAAAATTTTCAGAAGTTAAATCACAAGGGAGCAACAATGAAATGTAGATAATCTGCAACTCCATTGCCTCATTAGCAAAGTAACAACCTGGCAAATTCAGTTCTTTACATTTGCAAATTACCACTCTAAAAAAGCCAACCTGGCAAATTTACTGTCGACTTTTTCTTACTTTTGCTACATTAACCTTTTTTTTTCTCTGTATCAAGTTAAACCTTTTTTTCTCTGTATCAAGTACTAGATAGAGAAACGTCAATTCAGTTCTTTACATCATTCAAGCACAAAAATCTGGCTTGGATCTAGTGCAAAGAAGAAAATAATACGATATCACTACGGGGATCTGATCAGCACAAGATCTCATATCCTCAAACCTCCCAATATAAATTCAACCATTTAGTAGTAGACACAGGAAGCCAGGTGCCATGGAAGAGATCGACTCCTCAGTATGTATGCATCTCCTTCACCTTGCGTCAAAATCATCACAAGAAATGGAAATACTCGATGCATCTTGACTGACCGATCGGCAGCAATGTCCTCGATAGAGCACCAGTGGTATTGGGTGAAGCTCTTGCTTCTGCATAATCGTCAACCTCCATCTTAACCGGAAGATTGCTTGTCGATGACGATGTGTCAGCCCACTGAAACTGGCGAGCATAGGTGTTCATGTCAGGCTGCTGGTTGGAACTATATGACTGTATGCTCGGTGACAACAACGAAGCTGACGATGACAGGAACATGGGCTGTTCACTGGTGGTGCCATGCGAGTTGAAGCAGATTGACATGGCCTTTCTCGAAGATGAGTAAGCAACAGTATCAGGAGTAGTGCCTACAATCTTTGGGCTGCTATTGCAGGTGTGGTGGTTGAAGTAAGTGACTGAGAACATTGGTGGATCTTTGGTGTCCTTCTGCTGGACTTGCTTCGTAGCAGGGCACTTCATGTCGTTCTTGTAGGTGCATCTGTAATAGAACCTGCAAAAGAAAGCCCTGATCTCATAAACTTTCTTTGTTGGAAATGCTAAGAGCAGAGTACTGTGGATAAAGGAATTTTTTTTTTCCAAGTACTCCCTCTGTCCACATTTAAATGACGTTTAGGACAGTTGATTTGTATAGAGAACAGGCCAAAGTTGCTGTCGGAAACGTCATTTAAACATGGACAGAGGGAGTAGTAGAATTTAGGAGTACGTATGTAGTAGCATTCAAGGGCACAAATGTTGATTCCATGTGTTTTAGTTGATTTTTGTTTATAATGATGGTGACTGCACTAAAATTAACTCTTGGTTGTTCCAGAATACAATGGAAGTTCCGGTTTTTACCTCACCCATGGCAATATGCATTAGCAAGAAGCTACCAAATAATGCCATCAGAAAACTTAGTTGATCTGTTTACTAAAAGCATGTAATATATTTTTCAGAATATCACTAATGTACTGTTTAGAACTTCATTTACTTAGTGACTGAAGCAAGCACTAGCCTACATTCCTACTACTATATTCCAAGTTGAAAGGTTGAACACATTCTTCAACTCCTCTTCACGCAATCACACCTTTAGGGTACCAACTTGCGTTATTCTTTTTAACCAGTTCTTGCATTGTGGTACTTTACAGTTTGCATACATATGTGCAGACAGTGCAGTGTCATTCACTGTAACTAACCTTAATTTAAGACAGCAGGAAAAAAAATTGTATAGTTGATCCATGTCTTTCTTGCACTTTCCCCATGAACATTTACTCTACCTAAATTAGGCAGAGCAGTTGTCAACACATACTTTTCAGACCTTTCATCAATTACCTTTCCCACAAAGAAACAACCGCATCTATTAGCAAGCTCTTGTGAGCTAGCAAGATGTGTAGGAGGTCAAAAAAAGGAAAAAAAAAACAAGATGTGTAGGGTTTTCCCAAAGGCTGCATACCAATCAGACTCCATGGAAGTGAAAAGGAGTTTGTGGAGACTGTCGGCATGCATGCTAATGTTTCTAAACTTGAAGTAAACAAAATGAGCTTGAAAAACACAAGTACTAGTATTTATTCTGGCCGCAAACATTAGAAATCAAACAAGTCGCTGATGATAGGCAATAAAAGAGAACCACTTGCATCTTTTTTTATTAATATGGTGTCACTTTTCTAATTTTTATTCGTATTGTTGAGTTGTCGATTGCCGAAGAGATTGCGGCTTTGAAGGTTCTTTTCCCATGGTCAATTTACTACAGTTTATAATGTTGCTCACTTAAGGCACCTGCCGACACGTGCCCATTGCAATTCTACCAAGAGGTGAGTGGCAGACAGCTATGTGGCCTAATGTGTGTCCACAGAACACAAGAATGCTCTTTACATGAACCCAAATTAATGCAGTGACCAAAGTACCAAACCATCTTCTCATATACAAACAATGGACACGTTAGGCATCAACATGATTTGGTTTATAGTAAACCACCAGCTGAACAAACAAAGACTGCAGATTGGCTCCAAAGATGAAACTATTGCTACTATATTCATATGACCATAAATATAAAAAGAAATGTGAATATATGAGCTAATTTACATGAACATATGTTGTCTCTGCTAGATTTATCCTCCGGTTTCAACTGAAATTCATTATATAGATGTAAACACTAAGCACACATCTGGAGCCTGTTAATAACAACTTTTGTTGGACAATCGTAGCGCACTTTAGTTCCGGAAGAAATTGATGAGTAGGAACTGTTCTACCAGAAGTACAGAAAAGGTGAAAACTACAGAAAAAAAAGTAAGGCATGAAGAAAATTCTTGCCTAAATTTGAAGGGGTGATCTTGAAATTCCCGAAGTTCTCAGATCACCACACATATAGATTACTCACCAAATGTAACTACTCTGCAAATCCTTAAAATTACCATGATGAATCTAGTATCATCTAAAATTAACAGTTAATCCTTCAAAATCTAACCATGGAAGACAGTAAAAATATGATCTTTCAGAGAAATATATGCATGCAAGAACCCTAGTAATTTGGGGAAACAAATGAACTGCAAAATACGAAATGGAGGGCAAGAAAAGGCACCTTGGGAAGTTGGAATTGGAGAGCTTCTTCTCGCCGTACTTCCTCCACTGGTGCCCATCGTCGTAGGGCGCGTAGGTGTCCGTCGTCCATGTCCGCTCCTCCTTCCTGCCGCTAATCGCAATTATTAATGGCACCGCACCCACAAATTGAAGAACAAATCAAGAACTGCACATGGAGAGGCCGAGGCCCTTTGATGCAAGAAATCGATGATATACAACACACCTGACCCTTTGCTGCGGCGTCCTGGTAGATTTGCTGGATCCAAGGTCGCTGGGGTAGGATGAAACAGAGTCGAGTGCCATGGAGAGGAGAAGTGGTGGAGATTTTGTGGGGGCCGGATGGTCTCGCTTGGTAGGGAAGGGAGGAAGAGGAAACAAGCTAGGCGGCCTGGGAATTGGTGCTGCTACTCTGACCGCTTTTATTTATAGCGCCATTAAACAACGACGGCAGATAAGCATTCATTCATTTTTCAACGTTAACACGCGTCGCACTATCATCGACACCGCCTGCTATCATTTTTTTTTTACTTATACTCCGTATATACTCCATTTTGCACTTAAACAAATTATTTGTTGTTTAGGGGCCTTTGTTGTAGGAAAAACATAGAAAATTTAGAGAATTCCAATCATATAGAAAAAATTCCTAACAAGGTATTTGAAAGAAAGGATTTGGACTCCACCAATTCTAATGAAATTCTTAAGGAATGGTTCAAAGCAAGGAGATTTTGGAGGAAATTTTTCATGAGGTCCAACCTCATGGAAACTTTTCATTGAGTCTCTCTTATCTTAAATTCCTGTGTTTTTTCTGCGGTCCAAACAAAAGACCATTCCTATATTTTTTTTGTGTTTTGCAATCCTTTGTCTATACTTGTATTCATGTAAAAATCTTGTATTTTTTCTATTCATGTGTTGTCGCAATCACATGATTCAGCCCCCCTTTGATTCACAGGATAGGAAAAACAAAGGAATAGGAAAAACACATGAATAGGATAGGAATCCACGTGTAAAACAGAGGATTGTAAAACCATAGAAAATGAATAGGAACATGTGTTTGATTGAGGCATAGGAAAAGTACAGGAATTTTACTTTAAGGCCCCCTTTGAATCAAAGGAATTATGTAGGAATTTTGTACGATACAAATCCTATAGGAAAATTTCCTTTCTAGCCCTTTGAAACAAAGGATTGATGATTCCCAAATCCTACAAAATTCCTATGGAATATCTTTGCTTGCAAGTTTTGGAGGAAATTTAGAATGAGCTCAAACCTCTTGGAAAGAATCCTATGAGTCTATCTTTCTCATCCAATTCCTGTATTTTTCCTGCGGTCCTATCAAACGGTCGTTCCTGTATTTTTCCTATGTTTTGCAATCCTCTGTTTTGCACTTGCATTCCTATCAAAATCCTGTGTTTTTCCTATTCCTGTGTTTTTTCATTCCTACGATTCAAAGGGGCCTAATAACTTGGGCCTACTTTCCATTAGCTAGTAATTAAACTACATGTATCATAAATTATACCTATCCATTGTGTTTGACTGTTATCTTCTTGAGATTAGTATCTTAAGTGCCTCGATCCTACTAAAAAAAGAGGTCAAACTGGATGTTTTGATTCCTCTGTTTCACCGGTGAAATGAGGACCATAGGAAAAATTCCTCTAACTTTTCTATCCCCCAATCCTATGAATCAAACGGTGGTACAGTGATTAATCCTATAGGAATTAGAATCCTACACTTTTCCCATGAAATTCCCATGAATCAAAGGGGCCCTGGCCTTAGTGTTCCTTAAACTTAAACTTAAACTTAGGGTTTCATCTCAATCCATAAAGTAACAAATGTATATTTACGCTCCGTAAACTTGTTCAGTCCATTCTAAGATGTGAAATGGCATGTAACATTTTGGTTGAGATGACACTTACCATGTTTGGATGTATAAATATGCATTTTATAAGCTTAATTATGGACCGGATGAAACCCCTTTAAGTTTAAAGAATCTCTCTGCATACTATAAATTACGAACTAATCATGTCTATCTTTTTACTAATAAGACTAGTTTTTCGTCAAGTAGAAAATTAATGGAGACTCACTCACACACATCATAGTCACGAGCCCAGACACACAACCACCTGAGCATGTTCTAGCATATGTATAAAAAGATTTTGGTCTAAGTCTTTAGTGCCATATGAGCAGGTTACACTACTAGGAGTCTAACCGTTTGAGCTATGCTCAGTTCGTTTATTAAGACTACTCGGGCATGTCATGTATAAAGTTGTAGCTATTAATCTGTATTACAACTTTATATCTAAAAATCATTTGTTGATTAGCATACAAAGTTTCTAAGCGCTTAGAGAAAAGAAGTATACATGTTTATATGTTTATGAATGACAAGCCATCGGTTTTATGAATTGACGTAATGTTAGTGGTACAAAATGCCATCACACATAAGCAACTTTTTCCTTGTTTTTTCTTGGTGAGTTGAACGCCATTAGCCTTATTTTAAAAAGTCCATTTAAACATTAGAATATGCTTCCTATATTGGTATTGTATTTCTAAGGGTAAAATGCACTTTTTGATGGAGGGCGGCTGATGGATGGCATGTGAAAAATACATGTGATGACATTTCTTATAACCTACGGTGTTGATGGTTATTTATAAAACCGTTCACTAGTAATACCTATTGAATTTCTCTTAATAAAAGAAAATATAGTTTCAAGCGCACTATCAGTTAGCTAGTGTATATATTATAAAAAACAAGGAAGCTATAACGAAGACGAACTGATCGACGAAGAGGCTGGCTCAATGAATTAAACTAGTGGTAATGTCAATGCATCTCCATGTGCAAGAGGACAGCTCATGCGCTACATTTCTTTTCGTTTCATGCAGTCTTTCAGATTGGTCTTATATTAATTTGTTAGTTAAAATATCTAAAAGGAAGAGTGAAGTTTCATTACTAAATCTTGGGTTTGGTGAATCAATCCTACCGGCACAGGTAAGCATAGGAATCGATCAAGTGATTATAATACTCAACCCCTTTAGACAATCTTCCACCAAGTAGTCTTTTTAAAGCAATTACAAGACAAATGCCAATTATAAAAGAAGGAAAACGAACAAGTCTTGTTAATGACTCCTGATGTAAACTAGTAGTACTAGTTACCATGATAGTGACATTATGAAACGGAAATCATATGCCATTTGGATTTTTCAGAGGAATATGGAGTATTGTAAATATATATAACCATTCCTGTCAGTGACTTAATATTTATCTATGTCCTTCTGAACATCATATTTCAGCAAGGATGGCAAAAGCTAATGTTTGAATTGTGACTGATTTATTAGCACATCATATCGTTCTTCCGAAAATTCTATTGTAGCTGTATCCAAACAGAACCAGTATGTTGGGACTTGGGACCACTTCTCCAGGTCTAGTTCTTATATCATATTTCCAAACCTAATTGTATATAACACTAATTAGTGGACAGAAATATGTATGTAAATATAGAAATGTTGTTCATAGATTGTCAGTGCATTTGGACATGATAACGGCAACTAAACTAACATGTTTTGATAGAAAAAGGTGCCAGCTTATTTGCTTGTCTATGATTATTTTTTCTCCCAAATGAAAAGGAAAAAAAACTCGCCCGCAGGTTTAATCAGCTCTGAATGAAAACTAAACAACTTTTTCAAAACGACAGAAAATGAATTAGTTGGCAGCATGGATCTGTTTGAATTTGCAACTCTACTTAGTTTGTTGAGAGATAATAAAGCAAGGGTTTTCATTTAGCCTCATCTTCTAGCTCACCAATTAACTGGCATGAATAAAAGAATTCACTGTCAAGGACCACAAAGCAAGAGAAACAATGCGGACTTTTAAAACACCGCATTGTAATATTTTATCCATTTGAGATTGTGGCTATAGTTGTGGCCGCATCACCTCAAAGTATTATGTTGTTGCAGATATATGAAAGCTGGTAGAGTAATGAAGACTTGATGACTTTCTGGTGACAAGTTCAGACGCTTCGGCTTTAGTTTATTTGGTTTGATGGGGCCAGATCAAATGGCAGAGATAACGATTCTACAGAAGATATTTCCAGCACATCTACTAGCTAGACAGCCATTCTTCTAAGAGAACATCATATATATACTACGAACAAATTTTGCAGCATAAGTAGTGGCAATATAAATCTCTTGCACCTTTAAAAATTGTTTTGAGTTTTAAAAATTGTGAAACATAGAACAAACAACGATATAAAAGTTTTCAGAAAAATCTATAAAAAATCTCACCAATAGATAGCTTAATATTATACAACCATGCAAATTTTCAATGATAAAACTGAAGTATTTTGTGAGATACAAAATTAAGAAACATTGAAGAAAAAGACAAAAACATAAATAATGTTATTTGTTAATTTCAGATCTCATTGACGAAGTTGAGTTTCTTCATAAAATTTTGCATAGATGTTTATTCATATAGTACCTACATGTGTGATTTTTTTAAGATTTTTTGAGAATTTATATGAAAAGTTTCCATGTTTTCACCGCATAGGTGATTTGCACCTAATACATCCCCCCTTTCCTTGAGCTGTTTAGGTGCACGTTGGCAGACATTTTTAATTCAGAGAAATGACAACTAGCTAGGCAGGGTTAACTTCTACTGCAGTTTTCCATTTTTATTATTTCCCCTGAGTATAGCTAGTGATCTAGGTGAGGAAACATGAACAATGGAACCAGTACTCTAACAATTTTTATTTCATTCTGAACTAATGCTCTGGAACTTGTTACCTGACATAGCTTAGTTTGAATAATTATGGCCTAATGGGAGAAATTTAACAAAGACGGCCGACCTAGTTGATTCGCTATCTGCAAAGCGCTTGGATGCATGTGGTATTTGAGCTGTTCCCGCGCAATTTGATCAATCTTAATCGATCCGCGAGAAGCATCTGCATGCCATCTCAATCAATTGCTCGTGGTACACCTTTCCTGTCTATGATTTTGTGGCGGTGTGATAGTTCCCGGAAGATCACTTCAAACGATTACTAAAATCAAGATTAAACAGTCGAATAATTTTAGGAACTGATCAATTCTTTGAGCAACACAATAGCCAAACTTTCTTTGATGTACGTAAACCTTAATGCAACGTATATAGATATAACAAAAGACGCCAGAAAAAGTTCAGATGATTCAGACCAACTGGAGCCAATCTGTAGAGCGCAGATCCATGGTAGTGCAGAAAACACCACCAAATTCGCAATGAAATAAGTAACAAGTATTGCCGTTTAGATCTTCTGAATATTTTAACTCTGAAAATCACTGACGGTCTCCTGAAGCCGATAGCTACTCCAGTTTTTTTTTTTTTTTTTGGAAACTTTTTTTTTACCCTTTTCAAAGAAAGAAGTAGTGGTTCTCAAGACGACAAACATGGCAGCTAAATGTGCAATACAGTTCGGTAAAGATGGATTTCAGGACACCAATACCCATGTGTAGGGATCGAGGTGGTTGATTGGATAGTTTTTGTTAATTCACAAGTTGAATTGGTTTAGGCTTCCTATTTAATTAATATTAATTAGTTTACTACTCACGCAAGTAGCAGCCATCAAGAAACCAGCTTAGCTAGAGACACGACAGTCTTACTAATTTTCGTATACTAATTATAGTATTATGATGATGTTGCGGGTCGCAGTCAGTAACTGTATTATATTGGCCGTTCTGTGGCTGCAATGGATACTGAAATAGTGCCCCCTCCTAGAATATAAGCCATCTTTATTTTTCACAAAATTAATATTTAGAAGTTTTGACAACTAGTTATAAATATAACCATATAAATGTTTAATGTTATGTATATGACATTATTAGGTTTATATTTTTACGTGTTTTCATATGATGCAAATTTTATAACTTCTAAAAATATCTTATGTAAAAAATTAATGGTCAAAGCATAAAGACTGTGAACAATTACAATACATATTGTATTTTAGGAGGAAGGGGGGTCCTAGGTCTATTTATAATATTGTACGGTGGGTGAAAAGGATGGGCGTGGAATTTAAGCTTGAAAAGAAGTTTAAGCTGGGAGGGATTAACACAGATAAAATAAACTATCCGATGATGGGTTGGACAGACGTCAAAGAAGACTTATTAGAGCTTGGTCTTATTTGTAAATTGTTATTAAGATAGCTAGCTGGTGAAACTAAGTTGCCGGTGGTAAGCTAGCTCATAATTTTTTTTGTGCACGGCTTAGATCCTTTTATTTATCGTAAAACAAAAATATAGCTCATCCTGGATATACTACTTTCTATATTACACAATTTGAGACATGTTACATCTCTGACACGACAACCTACCTTCTAGGCCTATTTAGCAAAAGAAAAGTTTACTCCCCCGAACCTTTTCACTATATCACTTAACCCTTAAACTATTTAATAGCTTATATTACACCCCGACTATTAAAAATGGTCACTTTTGCTTTTTTTTTAAGTCAAGGTCGGATTCTTCCATTATATAAAAAATTTGGTTACTTTATACCTTAACAATATTTCTCTTTAACTAGCCATATTTTGTAATGAGGTTTTGTGTAGCTAAGGATGGCATCATTATGAAAGTTCTAAAATATTTTCAATTATTTATTATAACTATTTACTTAAACTTTTACATCATCATATTTAAATTGGTCCTACATGCTTATAAAAAGTGAAAAAAAAATGTAAAAGAAATGTTAGCGTGTCAGTTGTGATGCATCAATCTTCCCTACCCAATTTCATTTAAAAATTCAACTTGTATAGAGAAAGAAAAAAAATAAATATTGTTAAGGTGTAATGTGAGCTATTTTTAATAGTTTGGGATGTAAAATGAGCCAAAAGATTATTTATAAGGGGTGAAATGATCAATTAAAATAGTTAAGGGGAGTAAATTGAACCTTTTTCCTAAGCAACCATGTTAAATTATGATTGCCGAAAATCTGCATCACCCTCGTCTCTAAAGTCTGGCTCGACAACTTATATAAGCTTGCTCATATCACCTACCAAACAGGTGGGTGGTGGGATCTGGAAATAGATAGATTACCGGGCCAGACTTTAGAGAAGAGGGTGACGTGGAGATTTTTGGCAAACCTTTGCTAAATGTACATACCATAATTTAACAAGGAGAAAAAAAAGGGTGGTTTACCTTGAGGGCTGTTGCGGAGTAGAATAGGCCCATTCCAGAGAGGCCCAAGTAAAGCCCAGACTCAGCCCTCACGCGTCGCTACTCTCGACGCCGACGGTCGACGGCCATGGCGGCGCGGCGCTCGCCCACCTGGATGATCTCCCGCCGCCGATCCGGCTCTGACCGCCCTCGATCCCGGTAATCTCCGCCGCCCTAATCTAATCTCCCGCCTCCTTCTCCTCCTTCTACTACTCCACACCCTCAACCCTCCTTGCTACGGGCAGATTGGGCCTCGCCGGCGAGCCTGACTTTTTCCGGCGCCTGTTTCCTGTACCTTTGGTGGGGAAAGCCGAATGCCATCTGAAATGCTGTAGTTTGCTCATTTCTATTGATGAAAATATGACGTCTCTTTTATCAAAAAAAGAAAAAAAAACTTTGCTGGGCAAAGGACAAGACAAGAGTTCACTCACTCCATGCAGGTTAGAACATCTTCATTTGATTTCTGAATAATTTCACTACTTACTCACTAGTGCGTTCTAATTATAACTAAAGTAAGCACGGGTGGCCAGCTCAGAACAAGATATCAGTAGTAGCATTCTAGCTGCTAAAGTAAATCATCTTTGATAATGACAAGGGAGAATTGCTCCTATGATGAGTAGTGGTCCATGTTCAGGTAGTAGTACCAGGCTACCAGCAACTGAGAACCCACGAAATTGATAGGCAGGGACTATGAGTTCGATATTGACAGTGTTCTTGTCAACATTGATATTTCGTAACTTGTAAACTCTTCTTCAAATCTTAATTAAATTTCGGTCAGCCGACCCGGCCAAAAAAAATTTGTTCCTATGCCCCCCAAAATTGAGACTTGAGAGGGGTACTCTGTACTCACATTTGCCCCAAAGTAATTGACATTGCAAATTTGCCCCATGGTTGAGTACTTGAGTGTGCAGCCCTTTCTTTTGCTACATGGCCACACTAAATACCAAATTATTGACATATATCGTTTGTGAAATTTAGATGAGTGCATGCACAAGCTCTTGAAACTGCTCTTTCTATTCATATTAGAGAAGCAATCCATGAAATATAGTAGTGACCATGGCTCTAGCTAGTAGTGGTTGTAGAAACACTGGGGAAAGGGTGGGGATCTAGAAAATTACAGGAGAGAAAATGTTATAAGATTTTACTCCTAATATTGAAGGTGTCTGTATACCTTCTATTTCCATGCCATGAATGTATTATTCAGAATTTCAAGCATTTTGCATGATACAGAAATAACTGCAAAACTCACTCAGAATCATTTTTCCATGTCCCACATTACACTGCCATTGCAACATAATACACAGGATTTTTAATTTCAGATATTAATTATACACATGCTTCTTTCAAGTTTACTTCTTACTCATGAGCATATTGCTTCCTATTTTTGCCAGGTCACAATTTATGATAACTATACATCTCGGACGAACACCAAGCTAGATTATAGCTAACATCAAGTCATGATCCCCATATGCATATCGGACTTTGCTCACATCTCATTGATTCGTTGAACATCCAATGCTCAGAATCCAATGGTGAGTTCATTGTAAACTCGAAAGCTCTCTCCATTTCAAACTCTATCAAATAGTCTGGCGTATTTGGTACCATACACAAGTTTTGAAATCTTTCATCTTGAACTCCATGGACTTCGTGTTCAGGCATAGGGCTATTACATTTGGTTTGATTGATAGGCTCCATGCTGTGATCTGCTGTGTCGACAACATATGGATTGGCTATGCCATCTCCCCTGCATGTGTGTTGGCCATAGTAGTCAACATTGAACAGCTTTGATGCTCCATTTCCACTGGAATTCATCTGTTGCACTGTCTTTGTAGCAGGACAACCTTGCACTTTACTGTTGGCACACCTGAAGTAGCTCCTGCTTAAGAAAATGAGCTCATTAGATGTAGTATGTTTTTCTAGTAGATAAAACCAATTTGCTTCCGAGGAATGGAAACTACAGGAGTGCATATGCTCTTTCATACCTGGAGTGTGTTGATCTGGAGATCGATTTCTGTCCATACTTCCTCCATTGATGTCCATCACTGTGAGGTGCTTGGGCCACAGTTGAACCTGTGTGTTCTGCGTTCTTCCTACCATAACCACAAGAATTAATCAAAATTTGTCAACTCCTGCAGAGAATGCATAAGCTAGTGGACATTACTCCAGTGGAAAATAATATAAACATATACCTTCTCTTGTTACCACTTTCTTTGGGTTCCTCCTCCAAGTTCTGGTTCTCCATGCTATGCTTGTCACTTCTTCTCTTACCTCCAACAATATTGGTCAGCTTGTTAGTGTCACCGCTAAGTTCTAGCATGGAGATAGCCTTATCTGAGCAACTCAATATATCTCCCAAGAGTTGAACAGCAAGCTTGGTTTGCTCATTGCCGCTCGGAAGAATTGGCATGACAATGCCATGCAGCTCCACCATGAGAGCCTTTTGGTGCTCTATCATGTTGATCACCACTTGAAAGTCACTATGAACAAAAGACTCGAGAATTTTCATCTCAGAATTTGGCTAGTATGGAGATTTGGCTAAGATATTCAGAGAGTAGAAGGTGTTAGCTAACTTCAGCTTTAGGCATATATTTATACCAGTAGCAGGCAACAGCACCATGGTGGAGGGAACTGATATTGTTCAAATGTTCTCATTACAAAAAGTCTAGGCGAAGTGAGGTCACTATCAGATAGTACAATTGTATGACTAAGATCCAAATTTAAATATAAAATAAGTCCATAAATGGGGTATAGCTACGAATAGGATGTCTCCTCAGTGGAGTAACATGTAAGCCTCAGAGCTTGCATCAGTGTTTTTTAATTATTAACCAAGTACCAAAATTTAAGATTGTGCACAAAACATGATCATAAAAGAGGTTTAGACAAAAGTAGTTCGTGAACATCATAACCAAATACATGAATAACATTGTCCCTTTTTCTTAACAAAGAAAATTTAAATTGTATATGAGATGGCTACGATATTATTTGGATTGCATGTATTTTTATCTTTTCTGCTATTGAGTATTTAGCATCTCATCACTGTGAAGAGCTGTATATAATACATGCAAAAATATATGCTAGGCAAACAGAAAAGCTTTTTGTCAGTAAGGCGAGCATACTGATTTTTCCTTTAAAATATCTGCATATAAATTACTACATCCAACCAATCAATTGATAGGTGAAAAACGTTTCTGCCTGTAGCGTGATGATCAATTATATATGGACGGGTTCGCTTGTGGCTAGGACTGATTCCTGTGAGTGTTAGTTGACAGACCTAGCTAGTTAGTACCATACTATACATGTGCGAGCAACTTCTCATTCCACATAAAATGTGGATGCAAAAAATTGCTCTGATTTTGTGGTGGTTGTAGATAGGAGATTATAAAGTCCACAATTTGTCTCATCACTGGTCCTAAATAAGGACATGCTTGATTTGACTCCAGGAAACTTGATCAATTGTTCCTACCGGCCGGCAGGCTCATATTTAGTTTAGCTCAGAGGCATGTTTGCTGTTTCTAATTAAAACATATATCTGCTAATCTGGAATATGAGTGGATTAGTACTAGCTTAGTGAGACAGGTGGATTAATCCCGTGATCAATATGAACCTTGGCCTTGACTAATTGTTCCAATATTAACTTCAATCAAACTGGACAGCGTAATATCTGTCCTAGCCAACCATCTAAGGAAAAAATTCAACCTAACTCTCATGAGCTTGGTACTACGAAATGCTACCAAATTTATCACCCCCCCTTCCAGTATGTATGTACCAAAGGGTGTGGGATTTCCTTCAAAAGTACTGCAATCATTAAATTACCCACAAAAGATGTCAATCAAGCTATATGGTTTTTATGATTTGAATCCTGCTTGTTGTATCTTCAGGTGTAGAAAGCATCGCAGCGTCCACTGAAAAAGGGTTCAAGTCATGGGGGATTCGGCCCTTCTGTTCAGTTTTACTGCACGTTTCTGATGTACTCGTAAAGTGCCGTGCCGTTTTTTTGCTTCCTCCTCTATTCCGAGTGGCCGGTCGCCGGCGATGTGCAGAGTCAAGCCGTTCCATATAAGTTTCAGCATGTTCCTTTTGCCTTTCACATCTGAATTCTAGCTTGAGAGTTCAACTGAAACGTTGATAGCAGTTTTGTCCTGCTTTTAGGAGAAAATTGCGTACCATGTTGCAGCTGGTGGAGACAGTGAACTAATGTGTTTTGCTAACGAGCTCCTATCATTTGCCCTGCTCCGTACAGTTTCTTGTGGCTGTGCTGCTGCTCAGCGGCTACATCCACAGTAACTAGTACTCCCTCCGTTTCTAACGTAATGTATTCGTAACGTAATGTAGGATGTTTGACTTTTTTTGTGTAATGTTTGATCATCTTTCTTATTCAAAATATTATGAAAATATCATTTATTTTGCTTGTGTTTTACTTCATTATCAAAATAACTTTAAGCATGACCTGTAATTTTTTATATTTGCACTAAATTTTTAAATAAGACGAATGATCATACGTTGTAACCAAAAAAAGTCAAACATCTTACGTTATAAAACAAAGATAGTAGTAGCAAAACTATGCTACGGTTGCTGCTGTGCAGCCACAGCCATGGGATCCAAGTTCGAACACACACGAGTTTTTTAATAAGACGACCGGCGAAAGATATGCTAAAAAGTTAACGGTGTTAAATATTTAGGAAAGAATGTAGTAAGTCAAATATTTTGGAAAGGAGGGAGTAATACTCTAGCTATCCTACATCGATGTTTTCCATTCCGCTTGGCTAGAGACTTGATTAGCCGTGCCTGCCGAAGAATGGCCGACAGCTAGAGACTTAATTACTGCCTCTAATCCCATGAGCATGCCCAGCTGCCAATGGACCAAGATCATCAGCCGGTTGGGTACAGTACTCTTATATGCCCAGTGGAACTTTTCTTTGTACAAGGATGAGGCGTGTTTCGTGTGCATGTAGTACTGTACACCATACACATGCGAGTGTGATTCCTTGCCACTGATTAAACAAAGGACAAGCCAGATCGATCAGATTAAAAGGGTTAATTGGGCGAATATTCTGATGATATACTACAAGTTCACAACATACTGCATATCCAACCTACTACTGTAGCATCAGTAATGGAGTGCAGATATATTGTCATCAATGCATATACTCGTTGCTTTTCTTGGTGTCCAAATATAGAATAGAACACTCTTGCTTATTGGGTTATTTCCTTCTCCATTTATTTGATGAAGGGGCGTGCAAATGGATGAAAAAAAACGCAGTCACTGTCTCCCTTAGATCCCGTCAGGTGTTTAGTGAAATGGCAGGTTAACTAGTAAGCTAATTGATCCATCGGTATTAAGCACTTCGTTGAGATTGGTGCTAACTATAGTATTTGTTGTAGATAAAACTTCCCCATCGATTCAGATAACTTGCACACTTAAATAAATATAGGACATCATTATGTACAACGTAAGATGATGTAAGGATACTGGCCAGGTAGCTAATATAATTTGTAGCTGCAATTTCAATTCTGCAAGTGTGTATATTTATGTACAGAGATATTTAACTACAATACTCCATATATAGCAATGGATATAGATTCATGGTATTCGTCACGTGCTTATGCGACAAATCTTTGGCGGCTGTGGGTCAGAACCCCAGCCTATTTAATCACATAAACATCAATGCATCATCATCATACAGTAATTAATTAGTACATAGTGCTGATCAGCTAGCATCTATAGTTGTTAACTACTGGTAGTTGTCGCTTGCTGTTTCGTGTGCACCTATGCATGGTTCTCTAAACATATGTTTTCCCAAATAAGGTATTGTTGCAGCGTCCTATAAACGTACAGAGCACAACAGATTTATGCATGTCTGAAGAAGAAGGTGATGATCGATCTGGAGCAGGCAGCATCCAATGCACTCTGACTATTCCAAGAGATAAGACATTTAAACTAAAATTAACCTGATACTTTCCTTTTCTCTCTCTTTTAGATCGTTGATTAGTGCTTCTTTCTGAAGGCAAGCAAGCTTATTTGTGTGCCTAGTACTTGCAAGTTGCAAATAATTCTCAGTACATAGTTGGAAAAGCGTACATAATGACATTACTTCTCTTCTCTTTTTTCCTATGAAATGATACCACTTCTCTGCACAAAACGTATTACTAATCAATTAACTCGTCTGTTGGTGTGTTACATACATATCATTTTAATTGCCAATCACTGAACTTTTTCAAACCCACAGTGCATTTGTATCCATTTCCCAGTTGATATCCAAATCTAAGGGTGCATATGCAGTCATGTCGAAGAGCAGCACATCGGTGGTCAGCTCATCAGCTGCCGGCAGCATATCAAGAAGCTTATTGCAATCCTCAACGACGACTGATGTTGAACAAGTGACGGTGATGTTGCTGCCCTGGCTGCTGTCGCCGGCTTGTGCAGGCTGCAGATCGCTGCTGCTGCTGCTTGGACTCTGACAATGGCTCTCGTTGCTAATTTGTGATGCCTCGACAACAGCATGATCATCAGCTGATGCAGGGCCAACCTTGCAGCAGGTGTGTTGGCCATAGTAGACTACCGTGTACATGATTGGATGATCACCATTGTTGCTGTTGGCGTAGTGAAGTTCTTCTCGTTGCTGCACCGTCTTTGTTGCCTTGCACTTCTCTTCCTGCCTGTAGGTGCATCTGTAGTAGCTCCTGCTCAATTCAGATTGATACAGATAATAATTAGTTCATGTTTTCTACTGATTAAATATTGATGATACGATAATGAAGGGTGTTTTTGGTTGATTGAAACTATTAGTTGATGCTTGTGTGAATTAATTACCTTGGGTGCTTGGCGTTGTTGATATGCTTCTGCCCGTATTTCCTCCACTGGTGGCCGTCGTAGTGCGGCACAGGTGTTTCCAGCGACACCGAGTCACCAAATCTCCTGTTTATAATCAAGGACATAAACTGTTAAGAATTGATTGACATGATGCCACAAACTAGCCACCATAAAATTTGGATGAAAAAGGACAAGAACTCAAATTAGTACCTTCTCTTGTGTTGGCGAATTGGCTTGGCGTTCTGATTCTCATCAGCTGCCTTGCTGCTGCAGCCATCGTCATCAGAAGAGGAAACAATCTTCCTCACTCTCCTTTCGTCATCCACATGATCATCATCATCATTATGTGGAGAATCAGAGGAGAGCTGGAGCTGGAGCTGAAGCTGAAGCTGGGAGATGGCCTTCCTGGAGCAGTCGAGGATGCCCTCCAACATATGAGCAGCGATGTCGCATCGCTCGTCAGACTGAAGCGCCGGCAACACGATGGCACGGAGCTGCGTCACCAGAGACTGCTCCCTCGCAATCTCACTCAACGCCGCCCGGAAATTAACCGAAGAAACACGAGATTGATCAGCAACTAGAGACCTCTTGTTCTTCATCTTCTCCTTAATTTCCCAATCTACCAAAGCTCTCAGCTGATAATTAAGCTATCCAAATGCAATTAAGATGTGGCTAGCTTAGCTAGCTATAACTAGTTTGATCAACTTAAGCGATCGGCGCACTATCTAGCTGTGGGAGTGGAGATAATCAGCTGGATTAATTTGTGGCAGTGTGGTTAACTAGCTACTTAATATAGTGCGCCTTGTGACCCTACACACACCTCAGCCTAATCCAACTTGTGCCCTAATATAATCGGCTCAGGCAACTGCAGGGGGAGATACATCGATCATAGATTCTAAGATAGATATATATGACGCATTGATCACATGCATTTTGGACTATGGATAGAATAAGCTGCATTAGACTTTTTTTTATCTTTTGAGATTAGACTAATTTGCAAGTTGCAATATACATACAGGAAGAAGAGGATCGAAGAACCTTCATGCATCCTGCAGGGAGCATAAATAACTAAATTAAACTGCTATTACACGCATGCTGAATGAGGCTGCACTTAATTTCTTCCTTGATTATATAGTGCTGTAGCTTCATCGATCATCAGGTAGTCCAACACCAACTATAAATAACTGTCCTCAGTTCTAATCTCACCTGAACTTTTTACGCGGTTCAGTTTCAGACCACTATTTTGTCATGAATCACTAGCTAACTTTTAAAAGCTATACGCGATTACACTCCATCTAACCGCGTGTGGTATACACAGTTTCACTTGTAACTAAATCACCTCCACTATTTAAACTTGCTCCAATTAAATTCTACAGTACTAGAATTACTACTCCAGCTACTAGCTTAGCTGCAAGCTGCAGCTGCAGCTCAAGGCGATGTTACTCTCTACACACATATATACTCCCTTCATCCTCAAATGTTTGTACCCGTCACCTCAAATATGCAGTAAATGCTGTCAGCATATATACGTACTAACATACAAATTTGCAGGTTTGTGCCCGTCAATGTAAATGCTGTCATGCCGACTGAATCAAGCTGACGTCACTACAATTCCGTCATGCTTGTGCGTATGGTAAATTCATTGTCCCTAAGTAAGTAGGCCCAGAATTTTATAACTCACACATATGCATTATTCAGTGTAGCTTTTAATTAGTAAAAAACAACTAATTAAGTAGGGCCTAGCTAGGAAAATGAGCATGAGCATGGTTCGGTGGCTCGATCTCTCTATATCAAAGGAACAACAGATTTCCAAAAGAAACTGTAAATTACTTTCAACGGCTGAGCCGGTAGAACTAAATTTATAAGTGGTCAGTGATGTTTTACTAATTTGTTTAAAGTTTTCTCTAGCAATAGCAGTTTCAACGGAATTTGTGTAATCCGCCCAAGCCCGGCCCTGTCTCAATCACCCCCTTCTCTCCATCATTGATGCTTACATATGAGGTGTGAGATATAGTGTGATTGAACGACTAATGGATCACAGTCCAATAGTTAGCAAGATCGTTTTAAGGTGAAAAAATTGAATGATACTGAAATAACACAACAGTCACTTAATTATATTACAGCAACATGTATTATTTTGATGAAGTAAATCCTAGTACATGGGTTCCCCGCAAAAAAAATAAAATAAAATCCTAGTACATGTATACCCTAGGGTCTGTTAAAAATGGAACCCTACGGTTATTGTCCGTTCCATAAAAACATTTTTTTTACATGAATATGGACATAGGTTATCTACAGTTCTACACCACGGGACCCCTGCATTAGTTACCCAATTATGTGTGCTGAATTCAGCACTGACCATTCATGAATTTATTTAATTGTCTTGGCGTACACTTCATGTATGTATTTTGGTGGTCTGTTTTTTTTACCAACTCACTGCAGGGAGTCCCCCGCAGTTAAATTTAATTTATTTATACAAAAAAGTTACAACATAGTAACAGATTAAGGTGGTTATCCACAAACTCAAGAATAAACATGATCAGATCATTTTTAAGGGCATTCCTCCAAGAATGTAAAGTTACCAATTGCACAAGAAAAATTAACCTTACACTTGTTGTAGATGTTGTTTCCATAATATATTGTGTGGAGTCATTAGTTTGTTGTTTTCATGTTGCTGAAGTTCTTGGTTGTTGGGCGGTGTTGCTCTTTGTTGTAAGCACATACGTAGTATATAGATCCTGCTTGAAAATTGTGTGCATATATGGTTCATAAATTAGTTAAGTGGAAGAACAAAACGATTGTTTGATCATGCATAAGGTCCACGTAATTAATTGTTTAGTTTTGATAATGTTTTTCATGAAGAGGAAAATTATACCTGGGATATTACATTATGTTGATGTGCTTCCTGTCCATATTTTCTCCACTGATGGCCATCATAGTGTGGTGTACTGGTTATAAGTGATCATGCTTGTTCTTCATTCATTTTCCTACATTCAGAATAAAAGAAGCTTGATCACTACTCCGATCTCTATATTGCTGCATGGTATAAATGCTTTAATTGTTGCCCGCAAAAAAAATGCTTTAATTGTATATGAGAATCCAAGGAATCACCACACTAATGTGTTGCAAATACTGCATTTTTTTTAAGGACTCTGAATTTTGGAAGATAGTAATCAATTTCATCAAAATCAGTTATAGTTAGTGCTACCCCTTCCTACCTTTATAAAGACAGTAGAGAACTCTAGAGCAAATTAACAACATAATTTTAATTGGATAATCAATTATATAATATATATGCATCCTTTCAGTTTTAAGATAGAAAATAGTACCCACCTCTTATTTTCTTTCGCCTGGCCGACAAAAGAAACATTAGACGATTTTATTAAGGTTAAAGGAGAGTCTAACATTACAAAGAGTACCAACAACCCCAAACACAACCGTCCTAATGATAGTCTTGGCACAGCAAAGAAAGCGTCGTTGTGCAACACAGTTGCTAGGAATTAAACTACACTGCTGACGATCAACGCCATGACGCCGGACCACATCGCCAATCGCCAGGTTCATTTCCCTTTCTCCTGTCTTGATCTTCATCCTCCACTCCTCCTCCCATCAGTTTGCTCTTTGTTGTCTTGCTGTTGCTGATCTTGATCAATTCTCTCATCAGTTCATCCTCTGAGTGTATGGTTAGTAGGTTAGGGATTAAAGGGGCAAAGGTATCAATTTGAAGGTTGGCGATTAAAAATCGGGTATGCATATTAGTAATGTTTGTTTGTGTCAAATTAGTGAAAAAGTGATTTACATGATATATTTATCCATTAAAAAAATTAGCCTAAAAGATACCCATAGCAACGAAGTTCGCATAAGGCCTCTTAAAACATAGAGCCGGCATCAAACATCCTTGCGTTGTCTTCCTGTCGAGCTCCTTCCACAGGATGACAGGATCCAGTAGCCCAAAATGCCAGCTGCCTCCTTCAACCTCTCCTAGAATGGCCACCCGGCCGGCAATCGACAAGAGATGAAGCTAGGCATGTCTCTGGTTCAGCTGCGCAGAGCACGCATGAATCTGCATGAGGCCACTCTCGGCGCTTAAGATACCATGGAAGTGTTCCCCATGAGTCGAAACTCTGATATAACTATTGTGTTGCAGTGGATTAAATCGTCAAAAAGATGGACGTACGACGATCTCTGCGCGCACGGATTATCGGCACGAAGCAACTACGTACAGAACGAGTGCATGTATTTCCATCGACAGCAGTTGTTAGTGTTAATTACTAGTATGTTACTACCACATCACCTTCTTTATTTTTTTCTGATGTACTGCCGACCATATGTTGGCAGCCCTCTAATTGTCCAACATGCACTGTATTAATTAATTAATTGTCTTTTGCTTTAATTAATTTGTTAGCTAGTGTATATCTGTAAGTGATCAACGTACTGGTTAATTAGCTTAGCTAGCTTATGCTTTCCGTGATGACTGAGCGGATTAGCTAGTGCATTATCTGTAAGTCTAAGATTAGAGCTGCATAAATGTAATGTCCACTTCATGGTGTGAACGCACATGGCAATCTATGCGGAAGGACCAAAGGAGGACATGAGTGATCAGTACTCCTTCAAAGTCCACTAATGAAACGAACGTACACCACCATATGATTAACTCATAAACTACAACTTTCATCCTGAAAATGAATCAAGTTATTTGGTACCCGGTTGTAAGAAAAAGAATTATAATAAGGACAACTGTGTAAAAGAATATTTATTCTTGCCACTCAAACATTAAATACTTTAAACACTCATTTTTAGTATATTAATTGAAGTGGATATATAATTATATTAAATGTGGCTATAGTGTACCATTCCAGCTTCATAGGACAGCTGCATCTATTTTTCTTGGTCAAACAAAATCTTTGTTGAGTCAGCAAATACACGTTGTGCGTGATAGCATACTTGTACCAAATTAGAAAATGATTCCCAACTTACAAGGTTGTACTTATATATTTTTTCTATTTTAGAAGTACTAGCGCCCGTGCGTTGCAACAGGACTGTGGATAATGATGTGCTGAAAGCTCACTTCTATCCCTTAGATTCCATGAGAAATTTTAATGAATTACATTTAAATTGTCCGATTTCCAATATAAGTTTTGATTAATTTCCAATTGAAGTTTTGTCAGCATTCAATGTAAACTAAAAAAAAAAAACAGTGCCCGTGCATTGCAATTGGGAGAAAAACTAAAATTACTAAAAAATATAGCTCTCGGTTCTTTGAACTGTCAAAACAAAATACACAGATTCAATTTGGATATTTGAAAGTGAATCCATTTTTCTAATTTAGAATTACTTTCTTTTCTGACCATTCTTCCTTTTCTCATGATTCATTCAAATACTACATTGCAATAGGCTTTTTTCGTGTTCGTGTTGGGAGAAATGTTGAACCGGTTTTATTTTGTGTTTTTGTGGGCTATTAATTGATTAATGATAAGCATTGCAAATATCTTACATTAAGAAAGGAAATAAAATTTGTAAATTTTATTGACAAACATATTATATTTGGACAATTAGGCCAAGTAATGATGGGAATAATATTATAATATTAGAAATGGTACTGAGCGGTCAGCCAAGAACCAAATTAACTCTCTCACGAGTCACGACTCAACATGCCACAACATTTCTTCTCTCTTATCTTTCCAGCACTCTCCCTCTACCCATCAGCAACTTTCCCAGCGAGCAGCCTCCGAGAAGCACCAACCTCCAACAAGAGTCCTTCTCCGACGACCTCCTCAGCGGGGTCAGCGCCTTCTCCAGAAGCGGCACTGTCGGCTACCTCCGGAAGAGAAAACGGAACCTAATTATTCCCGTCAAATCTAACGGCGTCCTGCCGATATTTTCAGCTCCCCAAAAAATCTCTCTTTTCTTCAGATCCAGAGGCCGCCCAGGCCGGTTCCCAGCAAAATCTCTCTTCTCCAGATCCAGAGGCGGCCGGGCGACGTCGGCGACTCCCCGCCTCCCGGCGAACGGCGCAGGCATCGACGACAGCCCTACTCTCCTCCGCGCACCATCGACTCCGGTGGGCCCCCGCGGCTGCCGGCGGCCGTTGACGACTGCTCCACCGGCGGACAACCCCCTCCACCGTCGGCGCGATGACGGCGACTCCCGACAGGTGGCGCAACAACGACGACCCCGACCGGTTGCAGGGAGGCCGCGTGCGCCTCCCCGCTCCCGGACCACGCCGCGACGCCCCGCGCGCCATGTAGACGCAGGCAACCACGCGCCTGCCGTCGTTGCCGGCGGCCTAAAGCGTCGGCGGCCAGGCCGCGCTGCCTCACCGCTGTATAATGGATTTTCCCCCCTTTTTATCTTTTTGAGATTTTCTATGTTGTTACTATTGTTTTGCTTGTGTGTTGATTGATGCTTTGAATGTTTGTCTGATCGGTTTACCTAATTTTGCTGATGTTTATTGGAAAGATATTTTCCCGTGTATTTGCAAATCAAGTCATAGTCTAGTCCAATAGCAAATACACCAAATTGGCTAAAAATACATGTGCCTAGTACATTACCCATCCACACCAATTTTATTAAACCATGCTAGACTACTTACAAATGATTATAGTTCTTGCTTATTAATTGCATTTCTTCTAGAAAGTGAAGTATACATCTAGCTAGTGGTATTATTAGTTGATAAAATTTGAAAATGTCGATCAGTTGTTTTAGAACAAAAATAATTCCTTTTTATTTAGGAAGCTTGGTTGATGCTTTTTTTAAAATATTTTGGTAAAATATCTGTAACCATATTTGTTCTGATTTGTATTAGATATGTATCTATATTTTATAATGCTTGTATCGGCTAGGGTTTTCGATGCTGAAAGAAAAAAAAACAAATATGGTAGAGCTAGTTGTCCATCCATGCATCCCTACTCCGGATGGGAGGACGAGAAGACCCCTGTTGCAGGGTTCAATGCCCCAACGTATGGAGCCCCAGGTGAGGATTTCACACGCCCTAGAATCCATGTATGACCAGATTGTGTCCTTGAAACCCCATGCCCTACGAGGATCGACTCTTGGTTTCATCGGTATCATCTGTTAACATAAAATTATACATGAAAGTATGATAATCTCTACACAATTAATTATGTGTGTATGCTACATATTTCCTAAACCCTAAACAAGGAAGTGAAGAAATCCCACATACAAATTAAACATGAGATATTTAAGTACTCCCTCCGGTTTTATAATTCTTAATTTTTGAAGGTGCAAGTCAAACTTTTAAAATTTTAATTATAAATAACTTTTAAAGTTTGTAGTTTAAAACCTTAAGGAATATATGCATAGATTTGTGTTAAAAATACTTTCATAAAATATAAATTTCTTAGGATTTCTATTTATGTTCTAGTAAAAAAAATAATGGTCGAAGATATATTATGAAAACTAGGTCGTTGTTCAAAACATCAAGAAAACCAAAGTGAGTATGTACATGCGTATGTTTCCAAGGGTCAAACAGAATGTGCGAACTGCTGGAGAATCTATTCTACTATACGCCACTGAGTTCTTCCTGGTTCAACATTATACCAACGACATTGTCACTATCCATAAAATACCGGCCACTTTAACTATATATTCTTCTACAATATGCCATTCTGTCAAGCACATTTTTTAGAAATACCCAAAATACCCTTATAAACATACTGGATTAATAGTTAATTTGGATTAATAGTTAATTTGTCCATTTAGAAGCACCTATTCTTCTACAATATGCCATTGGGTCAAACATATTTTTTAGAAATACCCAAAATACCCTTATAAACACAAACTTTCATATTGTGTAAGGAGGCTATAGCAAAATTTTCATAATTTTTTATGCTTCTAAATGGAGAAAACAAATATTGAAATTGTATTTTGGGTATTTTTTAAAAAATTACTTTTCCAATGGTATATCGTAGAATAATAGGGTAAAGTGGCCGGTATGTTATGGTGAATGGCAAAGTCGATGGTAGATTATAGAACTGGGACAAACTCGGTGGTATAGCTTAGATTTCTCTTGATTCAACCGTGAGTCATAGACAACGACATGTACAAATCTTGACCACGCGCACGCACTGACAACGACGTGTATGTTCTAAATCAAACCAATTCGTCAAACGAATTGGATTACTATAGTACTGTTGTGCATCATGTGATTGCTGGATATATAATGCCACGCATGCTTCGTTAAGATGCGGACGTGTATATATGCTAGCTAGCTAGTGTACACTAGCTAATTTGAACTAGATATATATATGACGTGAATTAATATTGTCATCGATGTTTGAATAACCCATGGATAGTTATATATGCTAGCCGTGTGTTTCTCCCTCCGTCCCAAAAAGAGTTTATTTTTTCAATAGTGTTAAGTCAAACTTTTTTAACTTTAACCTGTAATACATAAGATTACTGATCATGTAAAAAAAATGTTATCACCAGATTTGTTATTAAACAAAGCTATTATAATATGTAAATATATTTATTTACAAATACTTATTTTTTAAATATCATTGGTTAAAGTATTGTCTTGAAGACTATGTCTTCAAAAATAAACTTATCTTAAGACGGAGGGCGTAGCATGTACACATACATAGATCATGCTGAGTGCGATTAATGTTGGACTAGAAAACATAAGAGTTCACACGCGTCCGTACATGTACACGCAAATCTGTGGGAACGATTGATAAAACTGACACTTACGTACGGCCGGGCACCTGCATACATATACATTTATACTCATATAATGTAGTACACAAGTGAATTCCAGGGACAGATGGATCGACAAAATTAATTTTGCAGTAGTGACAAAAGAAGCTGTGGACGACAGCTGGATGACGTCACGGGTGGTGATGTCATGGACAAAATCGTGCTATTCGTGTGTGAGAGGGGCCATATTTGACAGGCATATGCATATGCAGCTGCATTTGTTTCGATCGATCTGTTCCAGCCCAGGGTTCTTAATTTTGAGTAGGGGAAGGTTGCTCTCAAAGAGTCTTAATTAATCGATCTTGGATTCTTGGTAGCCCCAGGGTTTTTGTATATATGCATATATAAATTTAGTTTTGGTCTTTCAAAAAATATGTGTATATACATTTTAGTTGTGGATGCGACTGGACGTCGCAATAATCGGATGGTCAAAATGTTTCGATTGACTATCATTTAAACAGTCAATAAAATAGAGTAAATAAATTATCAAGCATTTAAATATTTCTCAGAAAATATGAAACAAGTTCAGTATACAACCTGCAACATCATGGCCTATACACACTGTCGGTCCTACAAGGCCTTTTCTCTAGAGTTACTTTACGGTACATCATACTATCTATATATATACTATCAAAACATACTAATGATCCAACAACTGAGATAACTCCGTACTAGTAAATTTTATGCCGATGGTACGTGCAGTATAAATATATATGTAGTATGTAGTAGTATGGGGTACGTAAATATACAAAGATAGGGTGGGATTTCATTTCATCCATACTATTTTCATTTTTATAGTAGTAAAAACTCTCCCTAAACCCGCTCACCACTAATCCCCTCACCTCACACACCAGCACCGAACCGCTAAACCTAATGCGAGAAAAACTTACTAAAATTTAGGTCGCTCTGCAGGAGAAGACATGACAGTCGATAAGTAATCATGTCTGTCGTCTTCTCTGGTTGCTAGAGGTTGAAGGCGGGTTCACTAGCTAGCTACCTAAGGGGGTAAATGAGACTGCACCTAGCGCAGATGGCAATGAGCACCGGTTGTGTTGCTCGTCGCCCGCGTTTAAATCAACGGTGGGTTCCTCCCCACTGTCGAGCAGTTTTTTTTAGCTAGGGAGTAAATGATTTGGAAAATTTTTATGTCGCCTCATTAGTAGCAAAGCTGGAATGTATGTTGGCTCATATGCCTCGTCATGCTCAATTCATCAAGGGTTAAGTGTCCCGTTAATTACGTAGTATGTGTAGTGACTGCTTAACGCATACAACTCGTCAGCTCTAGCTGTTGCACACCATGTCCTTAGAAAGTAAACATAATCTCATCTTCCTCTAAAAAATAAGAAGAAAATAGCACTAAAGCAAACATCAGAGATTGGTAGATGTGTACATCTAGAACAACTGGCAGATGCTGCCGTTGAATAATATTGTATCGTCCATAAACCCGTTATTCAGGAGCAAATCATCCATCCAATAATTACCATCTGCCATGATGTGCACTGGCGACCTGATCGGCCCCCTGATCAAGTCCATCTCCTCGACGTCCACACCACCATTAATAATATTACCAGAATAATTGGTCGCCATCGCCGGAGTAATAGTACTGGTACTGTCCCAGCTGCAATCACTCCGGCTTGTCTCGCCACTACTCCATGTACTAGCAGTGATGATATCTGACGTCGTCGACGAGATCGCTGGTGATTCAGCAGAACAAGAACCAACAGTAGCAATGGGCTGGTTCGTCGACGTACGAACGGTGGTCTCGAGAATGACTGGCGCCACCGATTCGTTAATGGACTTGCAGGTATGCTCGGAGATGTATGACACCGTGTACCGTGTCGCTGCTGCTCCGCCGTCGTCGTCGTTGCGTTGCACTGTCTTTTTGGCTTGGCAACCCTGCTCTGTGCTATTTGTGCACCGGTAGTAGCTCCTGCACGTGAATATGCATTCGTTAATTAATTGTCTACTTCCTCCATCTTAAAATATACTTCATCTGATCTTGTATGTTTGACGTTGGTTAGCTTATTTTGAGTTAACTAACGTCATATAAAAAAATCATAGATAGTATAACAACATATTTGACATTGATATATATCCAAAATCATCTATCATAAATAAATCAGTTTCAAACTCAATATTGATCGATTAATCTACATATATATTGATGTATTCTTAATTGAAGGACAAAGTACACTTTTTCCTACATATGTGTGTGTGTGTGTCGTACATGCATGCAAGTTATTTCCCTGCAAACCTCTATATGTCTCCAAACGTGTATCACGACATGGCATGACAGCATCCATTAGTGGTCAGCAAGCCTAGTATTGGGCCTGTGGGCACAACATGTACGTGCGTCCAAATCAAAGATGAAAGGTTGTTGCGCGTATCCAAGTGAAAGGCATACTGATTAGGTGGACACGTCATAACGAAATGAGTTAGTCTTTTTTTTAAGTATTTCTACCAACTTGATCAGTTAGCATCCATTCGTTTCGATTTACTTGTCATAATTCTAGCTACTCTCACACTAAACTAGGAGATATGCCAAATTACTTTGCTACCCTCATTAACTACATCCAAATTATTTTTTTCAAAGCACACATTAAATTTACATGTGAGAGTATTAGTACTAATATGACTATATTAATGAGGGGTAGGAGGAAAAACATTTTTAAAAGTGCTTTGGAAAGTGAGAACGATAAGTATTTTGACAAACGACAAGTAATATGAAACGGAGAGAGTACTGAACATGGAGTATGTAGTAGTATAACATCACTACATTAATTAGTACTGGTAATTTGCAAACACTGATGTACCTGGGGTATTTGGCACCTTCAATTTGCTTCTGACCATACTTCCTCCATTGGTACCCATCGAAATCTGGCACCGTTGTTACCATTGTTGACGTTGTCGTCTGCTGCTTCCTCCTGCTGCATATGACTAGATGTAATCAAAATTTCTAGCTTAAAGATGAAAAATTAGCTAGCTTGATAGTATGAATAATTAACTATTCCATGCACTAATTAATTACCTTAGAAAATAATGTGGTTTCTAGCTATTGATCATATATATACCAAGCTAGAAATTAAAGCTGGATGAATATATATACCTTGTTTTGGTGCAAGGTCGAGGAAGAGGCTTTGAATTTGCAGCGCCATCAGCTACCTCCTGCAGATGATCATCTTCTTCCTGAAGCCGCCGACGCAGCTTCACATTATTATTGTCCGCCGGCCGGAGTCTCTTCCTCCCCCGGCGCCGTCCTCCACCGGATACCGTCTTCGTCACCCCTGCCGGCGGCAAGCACTCGCCGGAGGACGTAGCTTGTTGGGTCAGAGACGGGCGGAAGAAGAGCAGGTGTTGCAGCTCATCCGCCTCGAGCTCCCTACTCATGCGCCAATATGCCTCCGATTCCATCGCCGCCGATCGATCGATATGATGATCTGCTGCTGCGTCGACGTCGTTGAGTCGATCGATTCCTGTGTCTGTGTTAGATCAGCTGGCTTGATTGTTTCTCAACTTTTGTTGGGTTTGGTGCTACTATATATACTGCGCCGGCCGCATATGCTGGAGGCTGTGTTGTGTCTGCTTTATACTATTTATTTTTTTTATTTTTAATTTCTGCTTTGTTCCATTACTCACAAAATGCAATGGGTAGCTCGATGTCGTTCCTCACGTGCCTGTAATTAACTTATCCCTTCTTCCTATAAAGTTCATCCACAAAGCTGAAAATCTAGAGGGCCACGTCATCGTGTAAATATAGCCGTCCGATCAGAGTTGATCCGCCTTCGATCTATTGACACGTGTCCTATGACGAGGGAGATTTCAGCCCATTAAGCCAATTCAGCCCACAAGACTAGCCGAAAACCGTCGCGTCCTCACCCCTCACCTTTCCGCATCCACCGAACAGCCGAAGCCAAATTCAAAGCCTCTTCCTCGACCTTGCACCAAAACAAGGTATATATATTCATCCAGCTTTAATTTCTAGCTTGGTATATATATGATCAATAGCTAGAAACCACATTATTTTATAAGGTAATTAATTAGTGCATGGAATAGTTAATTATTCATACTATCAAGCTAGCTAATATATATACCATTAGTGCATGGAATAGTTAATATATATACCGTCGGTTCTCCCTCGCACATGGCTGAGGCACCGCCAGCGCCCTCACCTCCCTGCGCGCGGCTGATGCGCCGCTTCCCTGGAGCCTACGTCGGCCACCAGCGACGTCGTCTGCACGCGGCAGCGGAGCCACGTCGGGCCCCTCATCTCCCCCGCGCCGGCGGCCGGCCGTCCTTCCTCGCCGCCATGGCAACGGCGCCGGCCCTTGGTTGCCAGCCATGGCATATTCGTGTGCTTCAGCCACCACCAGCATGCCGGTTCCCCTCTCTTCCCTTCTGCTACCCCCGTGCAGGTATATTGCTTTGGTTTGATCAGTTGAACTTTCTTTCAGATGTGCCAATTTGTTTCACCGCTTGCAACAACAAATTTGCGTCAGATTAAGGAACTTCAAATCCGGCTGCATTGCAGGTCTCACCGAAGATCAATATGTATGTATGTTTTTCCATGGATCCAACCATCTGCCGTAATTCCCTTATTCTTTATATCCTTTCCTTGATCAGATCCATTGGAGTACAATTATCTTGATTATAACCATATGGTCTTATATGTGGGTTTGCTTCTGTGTTTTCTCGCATTATATGGAGCTCCATTCTATACAAGGTTAGTAGATACATATACATGTTCTAAAAAGAGTGGCAGATATAAACACTCAAAAAACTAGACTGAAAAAATGAGCAATCACGGTGTCTTAGTTGTTTTCAGCAATTGATGCAAGATCAATTATCTGCTCAGGTAACACAAATGCACACTTATATCCTACTTCATGCATCTCATGTTTTTGTTTATCCATTTTAATATTATGTGCATAAGGAATAATAGGCTCAAGGGATTTTTGTTGCTTTGATGTTGGCAGGTTTCTGAGAAATGAAGACTTCAAAATCTTTACTTTTATGTTATTGCAGTTGCATCACTGCCAATTCAGGGGGAAACGGAAATTTAATATTATGATAATGGACAGAACTTCTCAAAGTAACCTTCTACCTACCAATGGAATTTTAGGGCACCATCTCTTTACCCTAATGGTAACAAATGGTAAGGCAGTTTATGATCCCTTTGTTTCTACCTTTAGATTTTATCAAGTTTTGCTAAATAGAATTCAATTGTCCTTTCGCTAATAAACTTATGATTCAGAACATTTGAAAGCTAATGCACTCAATATTTTCTTCGTTTTGTTAGCACATACCACATGTATTCGCATTCCAATGGTGACGTCTTACCCTCTCCGACTTTATCAAGCTCGAAAAGTGATCACCATTTGCTGCAGGGGGCACGAGTGTTTGTCCATTTTATCATTGGTCTCTTTGGAAATCCATGTCTCAAAATCGACCTTATCAGTCCATTCATAAGTATGTTCTTAAAGTTAAACTTCTATATGTTCGTAACAATTGTTAATTTGTTATAAGAGTCTAGCAACACAACATTTCAGACAGATTGTTGTTTTCATATGATATGGCAAATAGCAACTTCAGCTGGAATAAAGATGACAATAACAAGGTATGTAGTCTATCCTCTATATTTTTCTACCATTGCGTTTGTTCTTTTATGATCACCAAAATATTTTGAGCAAGGTACTGCCAGTTGATTTTCTTAAACTGTAATATGGTGCCTTTGTATATCATCAAGCTTGAACAGTCCACCTTTCCACATATATAGTATATATGTTAAAGATATAGCATTATTCATCTCGCAAACCATCTTACTAATTACTTTAGATTACCACTTAAAATCCCGCCGCAACGCGCGGGGTATCATCTAGTATATACTCATGATGACTCCATATTACCTTTAGCTAAGTGATTATATAAGCTAACTCTTTTATTCTCACGCCATGCTCCCTCTGTTTTAACTATATAGCTTCGCTAGAGTATTTGATCAATCGTTTTATTTAAAAATTTAGTATAGATATACATGTAAAATATATAAGCCATGCATATGCTTAAAGTAACTTTAAGCCTTGAATGATAAAAACAAATTGCAATAAAGTATATCATGCTTACATAGTTTTATTCTGAGTAAGATGAATTACTGGTGTCCTAATTTAAAAACAAAGTTAGCATTTCTTTTACATTGTAGTAGCTTCTATTCGAACATGCACGATAAGAACTGTCATGGAGAGTAAAAGCTACATGACTACCGAGACTACATTCGTTCTTAAATACATGACCTCCTAGATGATGTGCGGTCAAATATCAAATTCATAAATCATAAATGTATAAAAAATATTAATATGTGAAAACGATGTAATAGACTTATCAATGAAAAATTATTTACCATATTATGGTTTTAATTAATTCTACAAATATACTGTAGAATATTAAGTAGTGACAGATCGATATGTGCAATCAATATTGGGGAGACTACTGTGCTGATGTCCAAAACTCAAATAAAAAGAACAGAGCTAGTAAACAAAAATATACTAAAAAGAAATCCAATTAAGCATACATGGGGTTCTACAATTCTAACCTTCGGTGCTATGCATGTTAGCCCGCTTAATTAGAACATAACAATGTCGTTCTCAGTGTTGATGTGCAGTGTTATATTCATCTGTACGTACACACGATCAGCAACTAATATCCAGGAATAAGACTAGTAGTAGCTGCCTGGTCTGGGGTCTTTCAGTCAACTTTCAACAAGCCGTTCTTGCTGGTACAGTACTAGATGTACCCCTGTGTGTTCTCCCACAATATGGCGGCTAATACACGACAGATCAACTTACTTCTTACGTCATGCCCCTGACATAAGCTAAGCTACCAAGCACAGTCCACATGCTTTGCCTTAAATTGTCGTCTGCTCATTGGCCGTCAAATCCAGCTAGAGCTGCCGGTCAAGACCTCCGTCCATACTCCACGCCGTCCATGGAGACTGACCTGGCTATGTGTGTATGGTCTTCTAATATTAACGAGGTCATTTAATGGTTGTGTACCATTGTATCAAGTTAATTACAGACAATAAATATATAGGGTTAATTGGAACCATGCCACTGCAATTTTGCTAAATTGGATGTCATCTTGACCCACATGTCATTGAGATACCGATAACATATTTCCAATTTTGCAAAATTGCGATGACATGATTGCAAATTGCCCATAAATATACGGATAGCATTAAATGTAGTTTTATGTGTATAATAGATGTTTTTCACGAGACGGTAATGGCAATCCTAGCGCGCAATGGGCATCGTAATATTAACGAAGCGCACCTCCAACCAACTCCTTCAATCCTCTTCGTGGATCTCGTGGCACCTCCGTACATCAGCACTACTCACCACCCTAAATTAATGGTCTTCGAGAATTTTAGCATTGCGCTTTCATGCTCTCATTCTCATCATTATCAAGCAACTAGACTATTGGCATAATCACATAAGTGACTAGGCTAGCTTAGGGAACATGCAATATGTAGGTACAAGTTTTATTGACATGAATCCATATATCTAGAAGCTCAAGAAGTATTATCATATAATTATTTTTAAGACATTAGCCTCAAGGCCTATATTATTGAAAGAATTGGGAGTGCAACTAGTTTTATGGAAAGAGCCCTTAGAGTGTGCAAATTACACTTCACTCTAGATTTATGCATAAAAGGACTTAACTACAAAACAATAAAAAAATAGAATCCTTCTGGCATCTTTGTCCACCATGACGATCGTCGACGAAAGAAAGTGGTTCCTAGTGGGCTGTAGAGCTGCATAAGTTAATTCGTGCCTCAGTGCAATCCCTATATGGGGCCTCACACAGAAGGAGGTTGTGGCCTTAGCGAAGAATCCAAGGAGTTTAGCACACCTTGTAAACTCTCCATCGGGCCATCAAATCCAAGGAGCTCCGTGCCATCGATGACAAAGACAAGAAATCAACAAGAAGTTGTGGTATATAAGATTGAGGGCTTAACCTAGTTGGGGCCTCCGCGGAAAGGAGGTTGAGATGGCTTTGACATAGATAGAAAAAAGCCCAGTTGTCTAGCAATGATTTACCATAGGATGCTGATATGAAGATCTCTTCCCTTGAAGAGAACTCACCAGAGATAAGAGTGGCAGTCAGTGCTTCTTTCTCTTGAGTGGATATAGAAGGCTCCCGGTTGACAGCGACAAGAATGAGCTTAGAGACAAGGTAGACAAAACCCAGGAGGAACTCTAGTGATGCCCACTGTTGATGACCTCGTCAAATTTTACAGACAAAACCAAAGGAGAGGCCTAAGTAATAGGATGGGTCTGTCTAGTCAACACAGAGGAAGGATCCCAACTCCCTACTCCCATCACCAGCGACAAAGTTACTAGAGATGAGGAGGGAGAGGAGCCGATGAGGCAAAAGTGTTGGAGTTTTCTTGGACGCGTGAGAGCACGCGAGAACTTTCCTGGTGCCCCTTTCTACTGGGTCTTTTCCCATTATTCATATAGTAAATCATCTTTGAGTCTAAGATGACTTGAGAATCCTCAGTTCTCAAAGGCTAGGGAATCATCTTCAAAGTCTAACCACAAAAGAGAATGGGCAACAACAGACATAAGAACTCATATGCTATTGCCTTCTCCACTAATGCTCTGATGACAACCTGATCTTCGACAAGCACGTCATATTAGGTTATTAGGTTTGGAAGAGTTCGTTGGAGGGCCGCCTTTTCAGAGGGAGACCAAGGGGAGTGCAAGCTCAATTGAGGGTAGTGGTTACATGGGGCAGCGAGGCAGCGGTCATGCCAACCTTAGTTGCGATAGAGATGGAGGGGCAGTGGGTTGGTGTCAGAAGACAGGGATAACTCGTCAAAATGGTTAGGAGGGGATGGTGGTCTAAGACATGGGAGAAGAGATGGGGCGAGGAGAAATTTTCTCCGAGTTGATGAAAAGGGCTAACGATGACGTGGCCAATCAAGGAGGAGAAGCATAAAGACGGAGAAAACGAAGAGGGGTGTGGGTGGGTCCGATAAGCATAAAAGACTTAAGGAGATGGCTGCGCGGCACGATACACGCAAGAGTAGGCACTTAGGTGGCATGTGCTAGCGAGATGAGCTAGTGGGGATCGATGGAAGGAGAGAGAGGTTGAAGGATTATGCGTACAACACACACATGCTTCTTAAAGCAATCCTACTATCCAAAAGTGAATAAGATTTTGCACAAACCAGACAATTGTCTAGTTTGCACAAACTAGCCACAAACACATAACCTATCGAAGGATTATGCGTGCAACTCACACATGACTCTTAAAGCAATCCTACTATCCAAAAGTGAATACGATTTTGCACAAACTAGACAATTGATTGAATAAGATTTTGCGCAAACTATATAATTATCTAGTTTGCACAAACTAGCGACAAACTAGACAATTGTCTAGTTTGCACAAACTAGCCACAAACACGTAACCTATTGATTAAGGGGCTACGGTCTAACATAAACATAGCTCGGTACTTATTGATTTTAAATGTTAAGATTTTTAAATCAAGAAAGTAGACAGTAGAAGAATGTTAGCCTAAAATTCAAAATCATATAAATCATTTGTTTAAATCATTTTCTAGAATAAGCAAAAGAATTTCGGGCGTGACAAAGAAGCAACAATATTTGAGAAAATTCTCTATATAATTTTGAATTTTCGAACTATTAATAAAATATATTTTTTGCATTGGAATAATTTAAAACAAAGTTTGTGTATAACTTTCAATAAAAAAATAAATGTGAACTATACAACTAAGTAAGTAGCCTTGGCGGCTGATCACATCCTTTTTACGTGTGTACTGAAGTCTGTAGCTGATGTTTGACTGGCATGTGTCAATGTCATTACAAGAATGAATAATATTCACATTCAAAATGTATTGGACCGTATATATAAGGACGAATATTTTGTGTTTGTGATTCACGTACGGTTGGATACTTGATCGACCGATACATACGTCTATCACTCTCGATCAATCAATTAATGTGATTCGCGTACAGTCTACGTAGGTCCACTATATAGCAACATGGCATATTGGCATGTATACAGCGCAGGTAAGGACCAGGAGAAATTAGTAAGAGGTCATAATCTTATGTCGCAGCCGCCGCGGATTGATTGACCAATCAGTCAACGTATTCAGAGAGACGGTGAGATTTCAGATTTGGCATTGTGTTTGTGAAGAGTATGAGATTAAATGGGCCTAACCTGCTTTGAGGAATTTCATCCGAAATTATTCTCAGCCCACTGGATACTCCCCCAGACCATATCATAGGCAAATTGGCCCAACAAAACCAGGCCATCTGCAACCTTTACATGCAACCAGTTATCCTATATACCTATATAGTTGATCCCCACTTAGTGTAGTTAATGATATTTTCCAGCCATTTGGTGCTTCCACGTCACTTGCATTGATCTCATACGTTAGATCTGATTTGAGAGGTTATGATTAGATCAGTTGATTAGTCGGTAACATCATTGATGCACAGAATTGGGCCTGCATTGTAGCCCATACATGAACCTGCTATTCTCAACCGAAATGTTGGAGGTGAATCGCTTCCGTTCAGGATCAGCTCTCAGCACATTTGCCTCATCAGAATCCTGTCTGTTCACCTCCTTTGAGTGCCAGAAAATCAGGAAACCGACACCACCCACTAAATTCAAAACCCACCTTCCACTGCCATCAAAGGTTTAATCCCCTGTGCATATCTATGCTTTATCTCAGGTGAGCCGGCAGGCCTTTATTTGCTCCATACGACCACCACCCATCTTCGTCGCATAAGATCACTAATTCCATGGATAGATGTGTTGCAGAGTCAGGTGCTTCAAAATCATGCGTACAACCAGACGGAGCAGCCCACTGAAAACCATCCGTCGCTTGCTCAACCGAGCTGAATTCTGCCATGAGTACGGCGCCGGAGGAGAACCCTGCTGGAATAGCTAGGCCATGGTTTGCTCAACCGCGCTGAATTCTGCCATGAGTACGCCTGAGTCATATGTACTTTATGTACATGAGTGCTGCATCACATCGATCATCCCGTTAAATCTTTAAGATAATCCCTGGTATAATATTCCATCCAGCTAGCTAATTCCTTCCTGCATCTGTGATATATAACTCCTGTTGAGTTTTTTTATCGATTTGATTTATTCCCACTTCCTGCCGGCCATAGCTAGCTGAAGGACCAAGCTGAGTTGCTGGTGAGTGTGATGTTGCCCCTCACTCAATTAATGCAGTTCCAAATAATCCAATCCCAATATGAGTGGTAACAAAGATCAATAGACTACCTTGGCCTACGTGTTAACTGAATGGTTCCTACTCAAGAGTACGTATATGTATGCCTATCATCTATCTATCCTTAACAACAATTTGATAATTTCTATTTCCCTGAATCCTGAATGAATTTGATCTGATGGTATTCTTGCAAATAAAGGGGTATTCGGTGCTGATAGATCAGGACTGCAAGCTTTATTAATTCCAAGTAATCTCTGATAATCTCTGATAGAACACCCGCAAAACAAAGTAATATTCGACCCAATATTTGCCATGTAACTGAAGAATCTTATAAAACCGATAGTTTATAAATTTCGCTAACTTCCATGTACATGTCTTAGGGGAAGAGATATCCGAGCAATGGTTATGACTTATGATAGTGTATTGTTCTAAATGGATCGACACACCCAAAGAGATTCGTACCAAACTATATTATGTACCGAGAATAGCAACAAAAAATAGTACCCTACAAACCATTAAGGTTGTTAGCTTAATATATGATTTTTCTTCCGACATACAATCACTTATTTTTATCTCAAAATAACTATATATTTGTCATCTTGCTTAGTTATAGATATAAGTAACTTGAATTTCCGCGGCAACGCGCGTGGTATCTTCTAGTTTGACTTATTTCCCTGGACAATTAAGAATTGATTGAACAATGCTGATTTTATTAATAGCAAAAGATCCTAGGGTAGTGATTTTTTGGATGTAGAATTTAAACAGAAACTCTGAAGCCTAATTTTCTGCCTAAGCAATCGATCATCTAATTTTCTAACGCTCATGGATCCTAAAATGTGTTAAAGCATGGAACTATGAACTGCTCTCTTCATTATCTAAAAAAATGTACTACTCTCTTCCGTCAAAAATACTTTATCTGAGGTTTTTGGAAAGGAATTATCTTCTTTGATACAACCTTTTTTTTCGATTAATACAGCCATGCCCATGTTTTACATCAGGCAACTATTCGGCATCTGCCCCTTTTTTAGGCTTTTAGCCTGTCAACAGCCTGACCCTGCACATAGAAAATTCTTGTCCAGTACAGTATGAAGCATCCATGTCGTCCATCACAATGATGAGTGTCAAGAACAGATACATCTAAAGTAGCTACTAATAGTTTCATGCAATACAAACACATGGTCCGTTACACCTAACAAATGATGGTTACATTCAGAGTTGGTGTCTTGTTGCGTTGTCCAACTTACTCACACAAAACAGACGCAAAATTCAGAAGCACTGATTGTGCCGCTATATTTGGCCTGTGCAATTTGTTGTGAGAATTAAGCCTACCACTGTGCCTTTTCCTTTCTCTGATTTTTTCTTCTCTATCCCCTGCTCCTTTTTTCATTTTGGTTGTACGGCTCGGTTTTTACTCCTCTTAATAATACGCAAGTCTTTTGTCATGTATTCACATAAATATTTGGCCTGTGCAAACCGAATGTGTATTAACAAACATCTGGCACGAATGACTGGTACAATCTTGTCACACTCCCACCAAATATACACAGCTTTACAACAAGAATAACGAAATTACTGTACAATAATTAAAGAATGACTAGCCACAGAATTTCAGAATTAAAGGCCCAAAATTTCTTTAAAAGCAGAAAAAACAATAACTTGCAGGCAAGGTGCCCGTTCCTTGTTCATAATCACAACCTTTTATTCTCCATTTCTCCTCCAAACACCAAAACTGTTGCTCCTTCTATCCTGCTTGCTAGGAATCAAAGGCTACAGAAATAACTCACATATTCTTTCTTCTGGATACTCTGTTGGAAACAGGCACCATGGATTCAAAACTATCATATCCATCGTCAAACACTCTGCTGTGCCGTAACAACTGGCTTGCTGAATCATACCCCATGAGCCGGTGAAGTGCAGAATCTGACACCTTTTTTCCACTTTCTGAGACATCAACAGCAGGTCTAGTTCTACGGGAGAAGCTTCTTGACAATGAAGCTCCACATTCTTCAGTTATGATGCTCACAGGATCTCCTCGTGAGCATTCAGCAGAAAATGAATCGGCAGGCTTGTTTGGTTTTTTGTTTACTTCCTTACTGAACTTTGCGTCTTCACTATGTGTAGCAGGAAATGATAACACAAGGGTCTTGGAGCACCGACCACACTGGAACTTAGCAGTCTTCTTTTTCGACAAATATATGTCTGATGGCACTTGAACCAAATTGAAACAGCCATTGCAGATGGTAAATGGGGAAGCACCAGACAGAGACCGCAAAATGCTTTTCCTCACTGCACGTTTCTGCTCCTTGTATGTCGAACTAAGTGACTCGTGTTCAAGAACCGCGCTTCCAGCATATGAGGACTGATAATATGAATTAAACTCCCATGCACTGCAATTATATGGTATATGCGGTTGTCTGTGTCCAAAATGGCAGTGCGAATGAGTTGGTGAGAAAGGATCTGGTGGTGGGTACCTTGGTGGATTTCCATGATCATAGTATGAATCGATAATATCAGAACCCAGGGTAGAATCAGCATCAAAACCACAAGGAAGCCGTTCAACGTGCTTGTAGCTACTCTGCTCCTGAAGGAGCCCAATGCCTCTGTTCTTGTACCTATTTTCCAAACCTTTATGGCTAGAAAGCCTATTTAACTGATCTCTTAGGTCATCCATCTTCCTCAGGCGCTCAAGTCGATCAATTTTCTTGAATCTGTTTGATCTATTATGTTCCAGGTCCCCATGACTTGGAGAGCCACTTGAGAGAGAACTTGAGGTCCCATCCATTTGAGACTCGATAAAGTTTTGGATTGACCGGAAGTCTACAGAATCAAGTGACAGTCCTTGACAGAGTTCTCTACCTCTATGTATGTTAGTTTTTTCTTCTTTTCTCCCATCACAGATAGATGGCAATATGCCACAAAGTTTATCATTTGACAAATTTGAAAGAACAGCAACAATTTCATTGTTTGCTTCAGCATGGTTAGCCACATTGGTTTCTTCTAGATGGCCCTCATCCTTTTCTTCCATGTTAACAGCCACCAGCTCACTTTGTTGGAAACTTTGTTCAGATTTGAGATGCTCATCATCCGATGGCGATAATCTTTCTTCATGTGAATTAGCACCACCTGCATAAAAAATGTGATTTTCTTTACCATCCATGCCCAGAATGTTGTTTTCATTGCAATCCTTATCCAAATTGAAGTTTTCTTTGCCATCGTCATTTAGAATTTGGTTTTCTTTGCCACCCTTATCCAAAATGAGATTTTCTTTACCATCATTTAAAATGTGGTTTTCTTCGCCACCCTCATCCAAAATGAGGTTTTCTTTACCATCCTCATATAAAATGTGGTTTTCTTTGCCATCCTTGTCCAAAATGAGGTTTTCTTTTCCAGCTTCATGCAAAATGTGGTTTTCTTTTCCAGCTTCATCCAAAGTAGCCTTTTCTATGATGTCGTTGTGTTCGACCATAACATTTTGGTCCAGTGGTTCTTCACCATCACTGAAAGACATCTCTAATTCTTCAATCAAACGGCCATGAGGATCAGTTCGAGGGCCATCATTCATTTTGTTCCCTGATGAAAATCTGCAACTGCCCATTTGAGAACGTAAAGCATCATTAAGTTCACTATTTTCTTCCATATCAACAAAGTCTTCTTCATCGTCACTAAGTGAAAGCGACCTCACCAATTCTTCAATTAGTTCTTCATGTGATTCAACATGAAAGCCTTCATATGGCTGAACTTCATCTTTTGTGCCAGCAGAAAAGTTATTTAACTTAGACTCAGTTTCCTCATCAGATTGGCAACTCGCAACTATCTCTTGGGAATCCATGTTAGTATGCCTAACAGTACACTTCCCCTCAGCTGAGCTCTTTGTTCCAGTTAAATTATCACTAGAACCAGCTCCATCCATGTGGACCATGATTTGGGTGGTAGCAACTTCATTGCTGATGCTCCCATCATCCGTAAATGAGCCTTTCTCACTATTTATATTTCCACCTATTCCAGCATTCTCTACTTTCCTCACTGAGTCGAGATTTGAATTAGATACAGAGCCTTTATCCTCATCTTGTATGTCTTCGGTCCTGCTGTCAGAATTGCTGACATCCCCATCAACTAAGAGACACTCGGTATTAGGATGCTCACTGGAGTCAATAACATTGCTAGTGGACATAGTTCTTTCCTCGCTAGCAAAGGTAATCTTATCCTGCACCACACCAGGCTGTGCATCGGAGGATGGTGAAATATTCTGCCCATCTGTGGAAATCAATTTGTTACTCTGAAGGTGTCCTGTTGAACTACTTGAAACTTTATTATGTTCACCAGATTCTGAATTAGTATTCACTGCTGGCGCCACTCGATTTTTCGCTGCATGATAGATACCGGTAGTTATAAAAATTGTAGAGGAGAAACAGAAATATATCTGAACAAGGAAACTAGAGGAAGATTAAACTATTGTTACCTCTAAGAACAGTACCACAGCCACCACACTGGTAGACAACAATGGATGGATACTCCACAAGAAGCTGGAGGCATCCTGGGCATCTGACGAAACGAAGCTTAGGCGCTTCCATGGAAATGGTGTTTCTTGAGCAATTGGTCAAATAGAGAAACTAAATGCACTTGTGCAAAATGGCATCCATCATTCTGAGTTATTGATCCATTCACTGACAGGTTTCTCGAATGATTGGATTATAGGAACTCCATGGAGTGTTCTCACATGTTAGGCGCAACAATCTATAGAAGATAACAGGGGAAAATTTTAGGATCAAGTAGCATAGTACAGAGAGAGAACAGTAGAACACAACAGCAGTCCCATCCTATGGTCTAGAAAATATCTTGACAATATATGAATCGCCATAAACTAGATTAAATCGATGAATCACCATAAACTATAAAATATCTTGAAAATATTGAAGGGAATTGATTAATCCACGTAAACTAGATTAAATCGACGGATTAATAATGGTTAACAACTGAACCTATGAATCACCAAGCATCCAACGCAAGAGTAAGAATATATGGATTGATTAAATTCATGAATCAGCTAGAGATCTAGAGGAATAAGTATTTTGCGGGGAACCAGATTGGGAAAGAAGTAAAAATCGCACCTTTGTTGCGCAGATCCCCTGGAACCAATCTCTCAAGAATCAATCATATCCTCGGCCTCAGCTGCTCACCCCTCAAAGAAGCAAGAACCAGCACCACCACCCAGAGGTGAGTCCCAGAGAAAGCGGATTAGGGGGCGGCGGATTTGTGTCGGCCGGAACGCACAGGGCAGCACGAGGGAGGGAAGGAATAGTAGTAGAGTAGAAGATTAATAGCAGGGCATTAATGGTGATGCCAAAGGTAGGAGAAACGAGGAGCAGTCAGCCAGCTTGGAGAGGAGAAGAGGACGTACGGGACCAATTCTGCTGCTGCTTTGTTCTTCTTGAGTTCTCTCTGTGGATGGAAGGAAAGAGACAGCTTCAACTGCTGCCTGCCTGCACGTTTACGAGTACTAGAAAAGAAGAAGACTGAACAAGTGAAGAGTACCAAGGCAACAGGCGTGGGCGTTACTTGGACTCGACGAGCCTGCCATGGCATCTGCATCTCACTCTCACATGTGGCCTGTGGTTGTGCGTATCACATTCAGATATTCACATCTACCACACTAGTCAAAGAGAAACACAGGAAGGAAAAAAATCTCTTTGAATCTTCTGTAGGAAAAAAAAATCTGAACTTTTTGTAAAGTTGACTGGCATAGATGGATGGATGCCTTGTTGACCCGGGTGACTGCTCGATTGCATTTGTGGTTGGAATTGGAAGAGTTGCCAGAGATCATTCTTTGTTCCTATGGACAAGGCATTTGTAGAATTTTAATCAGGTGTCAAGGCATTTATGGACTTCAAGTCTAGATATGTCTGTACAAAAATGAAAGTCTAGCTATGGATTATTGTTTGCCAAAAAAAAATTTGTTTGGTTTCTGAATAATTAAGCTGAACACTAGTACATTTGATGACAGGATTAGGAAGTACTCCCTCCGTCCTTAAATATAAGACATTCTTGTTTTCCGCAAAGTCAATATTTGAAAGTTTTGACTAACAATTAAACTAACTATATTGATGTTTAATGTTATGCATGTGACATCACTAGGTTTGTATTTTAATGTGTTTTTATATGATATAAATTTTATTATTTTTTATAATCATATAAAATGAATTAAGGGTCAAAGTAAAGTATTGAAGACCATGTACAATTGTAATACGTCTTATATTTAAGGACGGAGGGAGTATATTCCACCGGATTGGTGTCAGTTTTATTATTCTTTTTTTAGCCAGCTTGGTGTCAGTTGGTTTGAAGGATTAAACAAGTTTACATTTGTAGGTAGGAGTAATCCATAGACCATAACCAAAATGGTAAAGCAAAAGGTAAAGAAGAGTACTACTAGGACATTAATGGGTAGCTCAAGTTGGTCTATCTGGTATTAGGACCAAATGAGGAGAGATAAAAATGAGAGAACATTGGAATGAGGGACCAGGAGGACAGGACAAGGAAGAAGACGAGGTCTGGTATTATTGGGGATGAGACAGACAAACATGATGCTCATCAATGGTGATGATGAACTCAACTGCCTGGGCTGCCAACTATGAGTTTTCTCTCTGCATGTCAAGGACATAAAGATCTTACAATTAAGTTTATTGCAAAATCCCAAGTCTTTTCAGTCTTACTAGCTGGTAAACAAGTACTTATTCCTATGGACATTGTGACCTTAAGGTACTATACGGACGACTGCAGGAAACCATGCATTTTGCATTTTGGTGCTCCCTTTTCTCTTTCTTGATCACAGATTGAATGATTGCTACTCCCTCCGTTCAGAAATATAAGCATTTGTTGACTTTCAGGCAATACGTTTGACCCTTTGTCTTATTCAAAATATTTTTGAAAATTTTGTTAATGTTATTATAATATCTTTTATCATTAGATATAATTTAAGTCTATATTATTTGTTTTCATAAGGTCAAACGTGATGCTTGAAAGTCAATAAATGCTTACATTTCTAGACGGAGGGAGTAGGTTGTTGCCGACACAAATTTGTACAGCTTGTGGGAGAATAATGCGTTTCATTAAGTTTTGTACAGGTACTCTTCACGTCCTAACCATCTATAGCTTCTCAAGATTTTTGTGAGCGTGACACTACAACCATACATTCGGTAGCTAGTTCCTGCCCATTTGGTTGAAGAGGAAATTAATTCTATTCGGTACTTAGCTAGCTAGTTTCATGCAAAATATGTGCAAAATGGGAACTCAATATATACCAAACTAAAGTTCATACCAGAACGTGTGTGCACGTAATACGAATCCTCTAGACATGTTTAAGGTCTGTGAAATGGATCTGGGCTAATATATTTCATTTGAAGTAGAATTTTAGAGAAATACTCAGGATTTCATTATATATATGTTTGTGCAATGTAGAACAGAATGCCAATACTTTCCTATTTCAGCCCACCCTTTTTATTCCAGCCTCAAATTGAAACCCAAGCCACGAAAGCCCACGAATCTAATCAGGCCTGATGGGCCAAGCCAATTACTGGATCAGTATAATCATCAGGCCATGTGATGTTGGGCTAAAGTGCTAAACTAATGCGAACTTTAGGTCATGTCAAGTTTCTTGGAATTTATCTCCTCGCTCAGATATCTTCTTACTATACGAATTCAGGGCCTGGATCTGGCCATACTAACCCGCCACGTGGCCCTCACTAATTGAAGGGTTTGGACGTTTGGTCCCCTCGCAGAGCACTACCGGGAACAGAAGGATCCGGAAGAAGCGAATGAGAGAGAGAAAATTAAATAAAAACTCGTGTGCGACTCGAATTCTTTCTTCCACCGTCGCAAATGCTGCATCACCGCTGCCTCCTTCCTTTCGATCGACACTGCCGCCTCATCGTCTTCGGCAGAATCGCCGCCGCCGCCACTCCTCTGGTCCTCCCTATCGATTTCCGTCGCCGCTCGTCCTTCTCCAGTAACCACTTAAGCCTAACAAACTGACATTCGTTTGTATATATACTACTACTAAGCTGCATAACTGCAAAAATTTTAATAAGTACAAAAATTCTTAAGAACGAAAAACTAGCAGTCAAAAGAGAAAAAAAAAGCACCAATACTTTCCTAGCAATTCAGCATTATCTAAACTCTACAAGCAGTGGCGGATCCAACGTGGGTGCTGGGGGGCTCGATTCCTCCTAACAGGATCCCCGAAGAGGAAGATGGCTTGAGTAAGAAGAAGATGAGCCCCTCTCTTTGATTTTTGGATCCGCCATTACAAGCTTGTGAGTCACTTAATCCTAAATTCAAAAAAATTATGTAATTATTAATTAGTTTTCTATCATTTAATTCATTGGTAAATATACTTTTATGCATACACATAGTTTTACATATTTTACAAAAGTTTTTAAATAAGACGGATGGTCAAATATGTATCAAAGAGTCAACGATGTCAAACACTCGAGGACGGAGGCAGCAGTACTTCTTTGTACAATTTTGTTTTCATCAATGTATCAATGTAAGCACAAAGCCTTAAGGCGATAAATTAAGGGATTTTTGGTTCCATGCCATTACAATTTGTTCAAGTTGAAGAAATGCCACTACTATTCGCGATATTGGTTGGGTGCCATCACAATTCTTTGAAACATGCCACCCCCGTCACTTTTTCCATCCCTCTCCATCTCTCTCCTTCAATTCCCCTTCTATTCCGTCTTTCTCCCGTTGACCACAGGCGAGCGACAGGCGCCGGCGGTGGGGAGCGGCCGAGGGGAGCAGTGCTGGCCGGCGAGCTCCCGCTGCCGGCTCCTCACCTCCTCGACTGGCGAGGTGGGGGCTCCATCTCCGCGCTCCTGCAGCCACCAGGGGAGTTGGGGGACTGGGATGCAGACCGGCGAGACGGCCACCGTAGTACCGCCGGCGAGGGGAGGGATGTGGAGGAGGCAACCGGCGGCGTCGGGGATGGGGAAGAAGCCAACGAAGCAGCTCAGGCCCCAATCCTCCGGATGCCGCCGCTGCTCCTCGGCCGCCGCCGCCTGCCTCCACGTGCTCCTCCGGATGCCGGCCGCCACCGCCGACTGCTGTCCCCGTTGTCCGACCACGGCGCTCCTCCTCGCCCTCGAGTCGGCTTCCCCCAAGGTCGCCGACCCGGTCGTGCTCTCCTGCGGCGCGCTCGCCGTCGACGCCATGGACCTCTCCACCCGACGACGACGCGCTCGCCGAGGATGCCGCCACCAGCTCGAGCGTTGGGAGCGTGTCGATTCGTTGGCGTCCGCGGTGGCCGCCTCCCCCATCCTCACCTGCTTGCCCGGCGTTGGTGGCTGCATCTGCCGCCGGCGTCAAGGTGGGTCTCGGTGCCGGAGAAGAACGGTCCCAGCGCCGGTGGCCGCCTCCCCGCCTTCGTCCCCAGGCGGCCACCGGCGCTGGAGCCGGCGACGGGGAAGGCAGGCGACGGTGAGAGGGGGAGGCGGCTGCGTCGGTGGGTTCACCGCCACTGCGCTCTCCAAGATCCGACCGGACCTCAACTTGGACACACACGCCCCTCGTCGCGGCGAGGTCAACAGCAAAGAAGAGGAGAAGAAAAGAAGGGAGATGAGCAGGAGGAAGAAGAGAAGGGGGAGACAGGAGGAAAACAGCAAAGTTAGAATTGGATGGAAAAAGTGTCGGGATGGCATGTTCCTAATTTTTAAAGAATTGCGATGGCATCTAGCCGATACCGCGAATAGTAGTATTATTTTTTCAACTCGGACAAATTGTAATGGCATGGAACCAATTAACCCACAAATTAAAAGACCATAAATGGTTGTTTCAAATAAATTAATTTATAGGGATTTCACAATAACTAAATTATCTGTGCAAAATAAGCTTTAGATAACAATGTGAGGGCGGTAAATTATCGAGCACGCCAAAGACGTGTCCATTTTCTAGTGAAACTTATATCGAAGTCAAGACCCTTAATCTCGTTGTGTCGTCGCCATCTGATATAAATGATGAAATTGACATAACAGAGTCAACATGTCAGTAGTATACTGCTACATACTGTAACGTGCAAGAAAGAAGGTGCAATTAGGTTGACTTGACAAAACCAGCTCTACTCTACTGTTCCATCGGAGGAAACCAAGGATCTTGCCGGCCGGCCGGCCGGCTGCTTCTCTCCATAAAACAAAAATACTAGCACTTTCATATCTTATTTGGCGTATTATGATCTGCTGGTTTCACTTTGGAGGAAAAAGAAAAATACTAAGCTCTAGCAAGTAGCAAGGTGAACTCATTTTTCTTGCAAATGAATCAATGTTTTGGCGATATCTCAAATCGAGGTTACCGGCAAAGAAGGTAAAACTAAAATGGATACAAGAGTTTAGATTTATAAGGTTACAGTCATATATAACGCGAAAGCACATGTTTGATGTAATTTTTTCAGAATATACTTACTTATATATCGCCGTTTATATTTTGATAAAAAATATATCATCATTTATACATGTTTTTTTAAAGGAAAATGTATTGATTACACCGGCCCCTTTATAAACAGGAACCCAAAGAAAAGGAAAATTACAAAGAAGTCTAAAACTTCTATTCATCTTCCCCGAAGCCCTCAGGAATCTGTTCGTCACCGCCGCCGAAGCCGCTTCCCAATCGTCGTCGAACGCAAGAGTCAATCTCCAGAAAAAGGAGGCTGCAGAGGAGGGCTTACTGCTAGGCAAAATAGCCGAGTACGCTGCCTTCCAGGCGCATCAGCTAACTCCAGCACCCACGACGCATCCTTCGATTCCACCGTCGGCAATCCGAGCACAACTCGGATTTCCACCAGAGACCATTTTCCTTGAGATTAAAAGGGTCAGCAACATCATCACCCGAAAAAGACGAAGATGCGCTGGCCCCGGACTCCTAACCAGGTCTCTCTGGCCTCTCTGTTGGCGTCGGAGTAGATCACCACCGGAGAACGGAAGAAGCCGGGAGAAGTTATTCCCCTGGAACGTCGTCGCTTCCGCATCGTCGACGCCACCAGGAAAAACAAGCCGCACTCCTTTGGCAAACCCTAATCCCACCGTCAAACATCGACGGCGAACAAACCCTAAACCTAAGGATTCGATTAAGGACTCGATCTACTAAAAGGACGAACCCCCGCTCCCCTGGCCACCGGCTAGGAGGCCAGGACAAGGAAGAAGCGGGGGCCGGAGACGAACGGCGGCGACAGCACAAGCAGTCCACGCGGCTAGATCCGCCCGTGTCGCCCCTCGGGGGCGACGCGGGGGCCGGTTGAGGGGCTAGCGATCCAATCTAATCGAACTGATTAGCGGTTGCGGGATATGCCCTTGTTTTAACGTCACCGGGTCATGACAGTCGCTAAACTACTGGTTAGCAAAGACCGTTCTATCAGTGGGCGAGGTAGTAATAACTATCATTTATACATGTTTATGTTTATGACTATAACATTTTTAATTGGTGTAAAAATTGTAAATTATACTTTCTCGTGTGCGGGTTAAGAAAGGAAGCACCTATGTGTGGGATTCGCAAGGACCAAATATCATGCGATGTGTTGCCCCTCCGTTTCAAAATGTAAGAGTTTTAGTTTTTTTTTGACAAACTTTAATCATGTCTTATTCAAATGGTATAAATATAAAAAAAGATAAGTCGTGTTTAAAATACTTTTGATACATCACAAACAAATAAATAATATAATTTATAATTTTTAAATAAGACGAATAGTCGAACATTGCAAATAAAAAGATAAACTTTTGCATTATAAGATGGAAAGAGTATCATGCAACGTGTAGCACCTGCAATATACTACCTCCGTCCCTAAATGTATGGGATTTTGACTTTTCAGTTGTAACATTGACCATTGGTCTTATTCAAAAAATTTTGAAAGTATTATTTTTTTTATTTATGATTTGCTTTACTATGAAAAGTACTTCAATCACGACTTATCATTTTTAATATTTGCAATAATTTTTTGAATAAGACGAATGGTCAAAGTTACAAGCAAAAAGTCAAAATCCCATACATTTAAGGACGGAGGTAGTATACTGCAGCCGCTTTCATAAACTTCATCATTTTAAAGGTTAGTCATTGTACCGTGACGTACATAAACAGCACAGGTGTAAGACACACAGGAGCAAACAATCAAGCACGTCAGGGTTCTGTTGCGAGTGACCGACTTGTCAATGGACGCAGGCAGCGATATTTCCGAGAGAAGTCCGGAGCATTTGGTGCTCGTGCACGGCGCCGGCCATGGTGCCTGGTGCTGGTTCAGGCTTCTCTGCCTGCTCCAAAACTCCGGCCACCGTGTCTCCACCGTCGACCTTGCCGGCGCCGCCGGCAGCCTCGTCGATCCCAATGATGTCCGGTCTTTCGACGACTACAACGCGCCACTCCTTAACCTCAGGCTGCCTTGCCGGACGGCGAGAAGGTAGATGATTTTATTTCAGAATTCAGATTGTCCTTGATTACCATCTTTTAGCCAAGTCCAACTTGAGGTTGATATGATTTATGTAGACCAGAATTAATTAAACTGATGCTCAAATATCTCCTTTTGTCAGGTAATTTTGGTTGGGCACAGTGCAGGAGGTCTTGGCATGACCCAAGCCATGCATTTGTTTGGGGACAGAATTAAGCAGGCAATCTTTATCGCAGCAGCCATGCTTCAGTTCGGCTTCCAGACTGAACAAGACATCAAAGATGTAATTCATTCATATTTCCTTATCTCAGGGACAATTTTATTGTTCCACTACACTAGTATCATATATTAGTAGTATATGTTTCTCATTAAATAAATTCAACAGGGTGTTCCTGATTTATCCGAGCATGGAGATGTGTATGACCTGACATTTAGCCTAGGAGCTGATCATCCACCTACAAGTGTTGCAATAAGAAAGGAGTTCCAACGCATAATTCTGTATCAACAGAGCCCCCAAGAGGTACTTACCTGGTCTCTTTCGAATTGCAGCAGTGAATCTATGAATGTGTCATGTTGTATCATTGTTGCACAAGGATTGCATTGCTAATGTGTCTTCAGGACTCTGCACTCGCTTCAATTCTACTCCGGCCATGGCCGACGGCGCTCACCACGGCCAGGTTTGGCAGCGCCGATGAAGGAGCTCGGAGCGCCATTGACAGGGTGCGGCGTGTCTACATAAAGACGGCGAATGACCGGATGGTGAAGCCGGAGCAGCAGGAGGCGATGATCCGCCGTTGGCCGCCGAGTGAGGTGATGACCATTGACACCGACCACAGCCCCTTCTTCTCCGCGCCGGAGTATCTCTTCGCCCTCATCCTCAAGTCGCTTTGACCGCATCATTCATGTCCACACTCCAAGCTAGAATACTCTGTTGCATCCTGCTGATCATCAACGACTCACCTTAGATGATTCTGCAATATGTGTTGTAATCTACATGTCAGTAACACAGTTATCATTCAAATCAACAAGGCTCTATGTTTTTCCACCTCAAAATGTACATACTCAAATTAGTGTACATCAACATGGACATATACCACATGGAAAATATGCAAAAAGGAATAATAACAGGATATCTATTCCGTGGAGTTTTTTGTTTATAACGAGCACACATCTATACCTATATAGAAAACAGACAGAGATCATAAAGGAGAATAAAGAAAAAAAATTCTCCGATAAGTTAGTGCGTCCATCAGGCAGAAGGCCAAACGCCAAGCACAATGCAGGGAGAAAAACTAGCTGGTCCACACGCTATTTCTGCATCATGTAACATATTTTCAGCCATTTTACATGCAGAAATGTAGACATCTCCTATGAGATTACCATTTAAAATAGAACCCACTGGACGAGCTGTTTGGTTTGGCATTTGGAATTGACAAAGCCAATGCAGTTTCCCAGGAAGATGCCGATTCAATATTTCCCCTCCATCCTTCAGTAATTGGCTTCAAGACGCAGAGACCAAATGGGCATTGCAAAGGATCACCTTGTGCTTGTTCATGGGGAAGGACATGGAGCCTGGTGCTGGTTCAAGCTCCGCTGGCTCCTCGAGAGCTCCGGCTACCGAGTAACATGCATAGACCTTGCCGGAGGTGGTGTTGACCCTACCGACCCTAACACAGTTCTGTCATTTGAGCAGTATGACAAACCGCTCCTGGACCTCATCTCAGCCATGCCGGAGGGTGAGAAGGTACATTTCATCTTGTGTGTTTAAGCAATTTACATTAATTTATAGGGCCATCTAGTTCAACCTAAATGGCATGTTATTAATGTTAACGTGCTACCACCTTTCCATGCAAATGATCAAAATATAAACCATTCCATGAATTTTTCAACAAATGGAGAAATTTGACTAAATGAAATGCTATAGTTATACAAGTTTCAGATGGAATTTGTTTGTATTAAATCTCAGTGTTCTTTGCATTTATAATAACACTGGATCAAACACCTTGCTGAGAACAGATATACATTTATTCATGTATTCACCTGAAGTGGTAACATTTAATGATTAGAAATTCACTAACTCATTCAAGTCTGAAGCCTACAAAATGCTAAGGTACCCTTGAAGCTACATAAGGAAAAGCTATCAAAATTGCAACATGTTAATTAATTGCAGATGCAGATCAAAGCTAGATTTGGTATACAACTCAACTCAAATGATTGATTTCAGGTTATTTTGATTGGACATGGTACTGGAGGGCTGAGTCTTATTCATGCAATGCACCAATTCGTTGACAGAATTAAACAAGCAATTTTTGTGGCAGCTACAATGCTACCATTTGGACTCCAAACTGACGAAGATAAGAAAGATGTAATATAATAAGCATAACTCTATGTTTGTTTGTTCAATATTCTGTTATTTTGGTCTTCAACTTTGCATATCATGATTATAAGCTCGTACTACTATCTATGACTAACGGCAACCTATGACTAATAATGTTTAACAGGGTTTACCAACATTACCTGAGGATGAGACCGATTTGACATTCGGCACAGGTGCAGACAATCCTCCGACAACTGCTGCCCTGAGACCAGAATTCCAAAGAGAGCGATTATCCCAACAAAGTCCTGAAGAGGTATACCACATGGCTATATCAGAATGTGTTTTAGAGGATTGAGAAACAAGAATGGAAAAATATATAAGGGTGCAAGTGCACATAGTTAGCATAGGTGTCAATGGAAAATGTGCCTAAAAAACATAGTTACTGATTCTGCCAACACGATCTGAACGTATGGTATTATCATAAAACACTATAGATAATTCCTGGAAAATTATTATTCCCATTCAAATTTCATGAGAAACCAAATCCTCAAGCAACTAAACATCATAGTAAAATGAGAAGTAAACAATGGTTACAGTTACAGATATACTTATACATACCTGTCTTTTATCTGGCCAGGAATCTGTACTCGCTTCAATGCTGATGCGTCCGTGGCCTGTAACAGCTATTAGCACTGCAAGCTTTGAAGGAGATGATGAGAGACTAAATAGAATCAAACGGGTTTTCATAAAGATAGAACGTGACCACATGCTGGATCCTCAGCAGCAAGATTCCATGATCAAGAAGTGGCCACCCAGTGAGGTTTTGGAAATAGATACCGATCATAGCCCCTTTTTTTCAGCACCAGAACAGCTCTTTAATCTAATAGTCAAATCCCTATGATGTAAATATGCATACAACTCAAACATTGAACGAAACTTCTCCAAATTATTGTACCACTACATATACACAACAACTCTAAACTGATTTAGCCATTTAGGACCACATATTTGTGAAATCATGCTCCCCAGAGGATCGTCAATTCATCATGGGCTCATGGCACATCTGCATATTGTAAGTATGGCAGGTTGCAAGCAAAACAAAGTTAATGAAAAAAAAAAAACTGCACTCTAATCTGCAAACAAGAAACTCAAGGCAGTAATATTGTAGTTCCATTTAGATCCTTTCATATCATTAAAAAGTAGTAAAAATATATAGGTATCATTAAAATAAGCAATTTTTAATGCTACTTAAATACATAAGTGATGGTGAAAGGATGAAATTTAATATAAACATTGAATCTTTATTTTTCATTTGCCTGACATCATGCTGTCCTTTTAAAATGGAAGACTAGAAATAGGGCTTTACAAGTTGAGGTTAAAACATAATCTACTTTACAGATAAGTTCTTCACTTTATGAACATAGTAAAACAGACACTATCATATACAAAGAAGGTATACTCTTCAAAACGCAACATTCAGATTCCTTGAGTGGTTTGCAAGTAAGTTTAATGTCGATGGTGATTTTGCAAGGATAACTGCATAACCATCATCCATGTGTTCTGCTCCTTCAGGGAAGAGCTGCCAAATAAGGCAACCTCCTCCAATCACTCCTCCCTTCCAAGAACTCAAAAAAATTCTGTAAACTGTCTCCATGAAAGCTTCACGAAATTCATTACCAAACTTCCCATCCTTAACTGATACCCCAAACTCCCCAATCACAATTGGCATCCCAAGTAAATTGGCTGCATCATCAATATGTTGCTGCATCCATGCGTTCACAAATTTATGGTGATTTTCCTCTATCGAGTGAGGCAACCTAGGAAAAAATCTCAATCCAGTCATGATTATAGATTACATTTCAATAAAGCAGTAAATTCATCTCATGGAGCTGCTCCCTATGTACGCGGTAACATGAAATGGCCTATAAGGACTTACCAAGTGTCCGAATAAACATGAATAGAAGCCAGGTCAATTCCAGCCGCTTGATGGTTCCTGATGAAATCTGTTCCAGCATTCCCCGAATACTCATCTGGGTTAACAGGTAAAAGTTCTGGAGTGGATGGACCATAAAAGCCTTCAATACCAATCTCCAAGAGATGCACAGGATCCATAGACTTCACACAGGATGCCATTTCTTCTATCCATGCCTAGAACAAACCCTTTGTCCTCAAAATGTGTTGCAGCAAAACAAAATATGGGAGACCCAAAAAAAATTATACAAAAAACAAAGGATTAAGGACCTGCAAGGTATCACCCGATGGATCTGAAGGGCAACGTGGCTCATTAATCAGCTCCCAGGCAAGAATAGTAGGATCATCTTTGTAGGCTTCATTTGTGATCGTGTTTATTCTTGTCACAACAGCCTAAGCGAATGATGTTCAAAATTTGTTATGTGTACAAGACAAGGATACAGTCATAGAAATAATAGTGAAAAAAAAAATTGCAACGACAACTAGTGGTTGCTGCCAGTTATTTCATTTCAGGGATACAAGCAGAATATTTACCTCAACAAAAGCTTTGTAGTAATTCCTAATTGTTGGATCAGTGAAGAAATCGTCTTCAGAAGTAAGATCTAGGCCAGCATCCTTGCCCCACCTCACATATTGCGCCTTCCCTCCATAATCTTCCCAATTGTTACAAAGTGACAGTATCAACCTCATGTTATGCCTTCTTGCCTCGCTGACCACAAAGTCTAATGCCTGACAAAGAAAAGGGCATGGGAACAAGGCTCAACATCTCCCTTGAGTGGTAACAACAAAATGCAGAGATCAAGTTTTTCAAAGTGGTCCAGGAAAACCTGGCGCATGAAATTTATGACTATGATATGCATCCAGTTGGGGGTGGGGGTTGGGGGCCCGCATTCAAAAAAGACAAACGTCTCATCACATACTTGCAGTGCACAGCACAATATTGCTAACAATACATAAAATTCTGATGATCTAACAGGCCTGACCGCCTGAGAAAAGATGCACTTGAACCACGCATTCCATCAAACAGGTGGTGTGCAACCGGTGATTGCTCACCTGGAAGACCTCCTCGTCGTAGTGGAATGGCGCCGTCTGCAGCGCGCGGTATCCGCCGTCGCTGAAGGCCCAGGTGCGGCAAACGTTGAGGCCAGCGTCGGCGGCCTCGGCGATGGCGGCGGTGACGCGGGGGCGCGTGGCCTCGTCGGCGGCGAAGGACATGAGCCAGTAGGTGTTGAAGCCGTGGATGATGAAAGGGAGATCGGAGGCGAAGAGCTTAGTGCCGCGGCGCTCCACCATTGGCCACTCGTCTTCCATGTCGGAGGCGATCGATGGGGTGGGGAGGGAGGGAGAAAGGGAGGCGTTGTCGTCGAGCTCCAGCTCCACGGGATGGGGCCCGCACATATGCTCGTCTCCATGTGCGCAGCAACAGTGGTGGTGAACGCTGCCGTGCTACTACATCCGTACCAAAATATAACAACCTAAAAGTCAAAGTCAAACACTTTAAACTTTAACTATTAATGACGAAAAACTGTCACGTAAAAATTATACTATTAGATTCATCATTAAACAAACTATTATAATATGCAACTTTTGTAATTAAAAATAGTATATTTTTATTAATATTATCGGTCAAAGTAGAATCTCAAAGACCGCGACGAGTCAAAAAATGCTTATATTATGGGATGGAGGTAGTATTATGTGAGTAAACACCGACAGGTGGGTCCTAACATCTGCCACGTGATTGATGGCACGTACGTATTGAATCAGAAAAAGAATTGGGGGGCAAGCCAAACGTAGTATTGCGAAAATGAATGAATAGAAACATATGATTTTTATATGATTGTATGTGCAAACAGATGGTTGTTGGACCACAGAAAAAATTGCAAGAATTCGATATGAGAGAAAGACTCAAAGGATTTTCTTCATGAGGTTGCACCTCATGTTAAAATTCCTTCAAAATTTGGTTGTAACAATACATTCCATGGAAACTTCGTAGGAGGAAATATTCACCACCAGCAATGATCCTACCTAGCCTCCCGCAATGTCGACTGACGCCGCCTTCTTGGTGGCCATTTGCCTCCGCCAAAGATGACAACGACGACCTCTACGACCACCTCAAGTAGCTCCAGCGCCACATGGAGTTCCTCGAGAAAGGAGGAGTACGTCAAGGACGAGCAGAATCACGCGCGGGAGAAGGTGAAGTGGTTCCAGTCTGTCCCGCTTGTGATCGGCTGGTTCATGGGGATGGTCGACTGCAATAACGGGATCGTCGGATCCACCACCGGCAGAAACTACTACGTTCGGATTCCAATTCATGAGCACCATGAACCGCGAGCTAGTTGCTCAAGCCGTAGACACCCGTTGCGCACCGGTTGCACCACCACTCGAACGGGCTCGATCGCCGATGTGCTGCCACCTGAGGCTGACTCCACCATCTCTCTACCCGGCTCGTTGGACAAGCCTGTTGGGAATAGTCCCATTGAAAGTTTAGAATATTTGAACCAACTTAAAAAGTGGAGGAGCTCCTCACCTCTAGCTTGAGCTAGTTTTTAGGGGTGTGGCAAGGCTTTCTTCCGATTGGACCAACTAGCTAGTTTTTGGGGGTGTGGCAAGGCTTTCTTCCGATTGGACCAACTTCTTGCGGAGGTGGAGTTCTCCCGTGAAGACACGTAGAGCAAACATACTCAAAGATTCAAAAACGTTTTACTAAACATCAATCAAAAGCGGCACAAAACTTACAATACTCAGACTAGGAAAATAATTTTTGACTAATTGCAACATCAATCAAAAGACAACAACCAGACTAGAAAGAACAGTAATGTTTCTTCTGAACAACCAACCAACCAACCAATATACACACGTGACACGTGTAGCTAGCAATCTAGCATACGATGATGCTCGAGATACATCGAAATGACATGGATGATCTCAAGCTGCGTATATGACGTCTAGCTAATGGAGAACCTCCTCCTCTTGGGCTTGGCGATCGTCGTCTTCCTGTCCACGATGCTCGACGTGTCCTTGCTGGCCCACATACCGCCGGCCTTGAACGGGTTCAGCATGCTCAACGTCCGCGACCACAAACTCATCCCCTTCTTCCCCGCCGCCGCCGACGACGACCTCTTGCTCTGCTGCATCCCTGACACGTAGGCCCGCATCCTCGCCAGCTCAGACCTCAACGCCTCGTTCTCCCTCGCCAGCGACGCCTCCGCCTTCGCCTGCTTCCTCACCGACCCGGCCTCCGATCTCAGTGACGTCACCCCATTGATCTCATTGCTACGGAGGTTGAGCTGGTCGTAGTAGAGCGCGGTGAGAACGGCCTGCAACGGCAGCCGCTTGTTCTGCGACGCGTGGAGGCGACCCTGGTACGACAGCTTCAGTGGATCCATCACGCTGCACACTTTCTCCCTCTCGATCTCGTCAAGCCACGGGTGCGCCTTGAGGTAGATGTCCACGGCGCGGTACAGGCAGTCGTGCGTCGCGCGTGCCTCCTTCGGCACCGCGCCGGCGACGCCGACGAACTTGGAGATGGGCAGCGTCTCCTCCGTCGCCATCTCTGCCGCGAGCTCGTCCACCGTCTTCGCGACCGCCTGCATCGCGCTCTCGCCGTCGATGTCGCGATCCGCTCCGCTCAGCGACGATCTGCGGTTGCGGCGGCTGTTCTGAGAGGCGGCGTCGCGGTCCACGAACGCGGTGATGATGCGGCGGATTGTGTCGGTGTTTTGGACGCGTTCACCGGCGGCGTCGAGCGCGATGGCGAGGAGGTCGCTGGCGGTCGCCTTGTCGAGCACCGCCGCGACGCGGT